>PVKB01005221.1:103576-106537 GCA_004027205.1 Ctenodactylus gundi
TAGTCTTAGATGTTGAAATTAATAGAAAGAATAAAATGTCTTCTGGAATTTTTCAGACAACAGAATTAAGAACTCACTATGTTTTTATGCACCCCTTGGATTTTACAATGTTTGTTCTATTCTTTGCTAATTCTTCCATCTCCTATAATGATATACATACATGTGTGTATACGTACAATGTAGTCACTGAGGGTTAACTTTCATTTTCCACTAAGAGCAAAAGCATCTTTCTTGGTAAATCTCTTAGAGCTATGACTTCTTGCAAGTTTGGCCAAAATAATAACATATTTAATGTCCCTATTTTTCAATAGGAAAAACAATTCATGTTTCATTCAAGAAACTTTCAGTTTTCACTTAGACTACTAATAAAAATTTTATAGATATTGTTATATACGTTTGATTTTGAATAATAACTCAATTGGAAATTTTAGGTAGAGAATAGTTATTTATTGATTTATAATATAAGTGACTCCACAAGTCTAAATATCTGAAGTATTAAATCTTAAAAAACACTTTCTTTCATAGTCTGGGTGTCTGAGAAGAATCCTAACATATCAACTATTATATAAAAAAAATCCAGTTCTTTTTGGTAGCTCCCATTTTCCAATCAAGTATTTACCTTTCATTTTGGTCAATGTTTAAGTTTGAAAATAGAATTAAATCATTTTAAAACTTTGATGTTAATGACCCACGAAAATTTATTGGATGAGGAAAGTTACAACTTATAAAAACTCTACCCAAATAGTAGTCTTGGTAACTGAGTTTTCTGTTCAGTTATCCTTGAAATCAGTTCCAGGTGATCTACTCCATTCAATGAATAAATAAAACTGAAATTAGCAATCATAAGGGATATGTTCATGTTGTAATTCCTGCAAATAGCTAAAATAAATGAGTTTTTGCTGGGTGACACGAATAAAGATATAATTTGGAGAATTTAGATACATCTGCAACTTATTCTCAGCTTTGTGGTTTAGCAAAAATAGCAACAGACCTGATGTCAGAAGCTGAGCCGTGGCTCTGGCATCTCCAACTACAACTACCTCTGAGAATGTCATGTCAGCAACCCGTGTCTCATTCAACCATCTGTCAAATATTGGGAAAGGAGCTACCGAAGACAGAGACACCTGCTTACCTAGCAATCTAACCTCAGTCGAACCTTGGTGTAAAGATAAAATGCAAAAAGTGATGTATAGCACTTTTCAAACCTGAACTCACCAAATAAATATAAGATTTAATTATTCTAGCCAAGTAGTAGAGCTGCCTAGTTGAGAAGTTTGTTACCAAAGATTCCCTACCTTTGTAGAATAAAATACCAATATTAAGATTTTTCTTTTTTTTAAACTTTTTTATTTTTCCCCATTTTATTGCTATGTATAAGCACAAAATATAAGGTTTACAATGAAGTTGAGCATTTTGTGCACATATGTTCTTGTCAAGGTGACAAGGACTTTCCCACTCCGCTTTTTTATTTTTCTTTCAAATAATCTGTAAGAGCCAAAAACTTCTAAATCAGTGGAATGCAAGGACAAGAGAATATTTCCAGGATTCTTCCCAAGGGGAAGATAAAGGTTTTACTTACATTTGAAGAACCAAGGTAGATGTATCAACGCTCAGGATACCCTTGGGTAAACAGGGCTTTCTCCAAAGTTTTAGGTAGTTGGCTTTACCTTTATATTAGCATTTGAACCTCTAATGATTTTTGTCAAAAATATTCAACACACTTAAAGCTTAGCAAAATTACTTGATTTGAAAATATTGTATCTTAGAAATACACAAACAGATGGACAATAGCTAACTGAAGTAATACTCTTAAGACAAACAAAGACTGGGGAACTAGCTGGAACTATTGTTTTAAAAACAGAATAGATCAGATATAAAAGTTCAAAGTCAAAAACTTGCAATTATACTTATTTTAATATGAAAATCAAGTTGTAAATCTTTAAGGCCATTCTGTATTTATTGTTGCCACATAAAAATGGACTAACCTCATCAATTACTTGTGTGAATTCACCTCATTAAGCACATGTAGAAGAATTGCAATTATGGCTTGAATCTCAAAGAAACCATTAGCTTACTTTAGAATCATGCTATATGTATGCATCTATCATCTACCCACCTACATGTCAGTAAAGTCACCTTACGTGTGTATTTGTGCACTTACACACACACACACACACACACACACACACACGTGCACAGTAACATGATTTTATTAATTTTTTCTCTGTACTTTTTGATGGGGGAAACTCTGTTTAATCCTGGGCTCCAGGATGAAAAATTTCCCTACTTCAAAATTTCAACTTATTTCCAGTACTTGGATATACAAGAAATCTAAGATTCATTTATTGATTTCCAAATCTAATTCAAATTCTATGATATTAATGTTTAAAGCATGTATGTATAAATATTTCACCTACCCCTAGAACGTAGTGAAACCATAAAGTAATGTTTTGACTTTATTTATAATGATACTCTACTCCCAGGTGTATAATTTGTAGTATTCCAGAAAATATCACTGTTTCTCAATCCGCTCTTATAAAGAACTGGAGAGCCTGGCAAGAGAAAGGGCCTTACAAGCAGAAGAGAAAGAATTTTCTTAAGGAAACAAGTGTCATGTGGAAATTAAAAAAAAAAAAAAAAAACATACTCAAATAGAGAGGCATTAAGGAAGGTGATAAATTTACTTTCCCTCATATGCGAATGGGATAAATCAGAATTTTAATTTTCTTCATAAGGCCATTATCTCCAAAAGCCACCTTGGAAACAATTTAAAATATTGAATTTCTGTCAACTCCAAACAATAGCTAATAAATTAATAAGAATTATGGTAACTAATTGAAGGCTATCGTGTGATAAATACATTCTGCTTACTAGCAAATTTATATTTATTGCAAATGGGTTCTCCAGGAGCCTCATTAATTGAGTCCTTTTTGGAAAATGCCTTGACTTATTTACTGTGCT
>PVKB01005222.1:0-21448 GCA_004027205.1 Ctenodactylus gundi
AAGCTGGCACAATTTCTCCAACAGCCCCAGGGACCCTATGTCAAAACCAAAAATAAAAATGTAGGCTGGGGATTTAGCTCAAGAAAAAGGCTCTGGGCTTGATCCCAAGTACTAGAAAAAGATCATTTTTGAGGCAAATATGGACTACGTCTTTTTTATAAGATGTTTTACTTTTTCATTTTATTAATATGTATATATGGGAAACATAATGTTTACATTGGACTCGAGTGTTTTGTGCACATATATGTGGTGTCATTTCAAACCCCCACTCCCTCTTTAGACCATCCCCTACTCTCCCCTGTAGAGAGCCTGCAAACGCCATTACAAGATGGCGCCAGCATCCGGCCGGCTGATTAGCAAACAATTGCCACTGCACATGCGCCTAGGCTAAAGACCAGCCCCGGAGTCACGTCATTCCGACTCGTCATATGGCCTGATTGGCCTCTGCAAATCAGGAACCAACACCCCACCCAGATGTAACCTAAAGGATATATAAACCGTGCCATTTTGGGGCTTGGGGTCTTCCTCTCATCAATGTTATAATAAATGATTGCTGCAGAAGGATCCTGGTGCCCGCGTGCGTTCTTGCTGGCGAGACGATCGTGCGGGTCACACTCCCCCCCCACCCCCCAGTTCCCACTACCCCCACACTTACTTCTATGAAATGACTGCATTCTGGGTTTCTCATATTAGAGAAACCATTCAATATTTAACCATCTGTGTCCGACTCACTTCACTAAGCATGAAGATCTTAAGTGGCATTTATTTATCTGCAAAAGCCTCAAAATTATCTGTCTTTTTAGATGAGTAGTACTCCATTGTATACATATAACCACAATTTTTGTATCCATTGTCTATTGATGGGTATTTTGATCATAATTTTCACCACCCATATCTCAGATAGGAGGCTAATAACTAGAATATACAAGGAACTAAAGAAAAATAGATCCCTCAAATTTAAAGACCTGATTTAAAAATGGAAAACAGAAATGAACCAACAATTCTAAGATAGAGAAGTTCAAATGGCCAGTAAATACACAGAAAAATGTTCAACATCTAGAGCCACTAAAGAAATGTGAATCAAAACACCACTAAGATAGCATCTAGCCCCAGAGAGAATGGCGCACATCAAGAACTCGCACAACAACCAATGCTGGCCAGGCTGTGGGGAAAAGAAGCCCTCTTACACTGCTGATGGGATTGTAAACTGGTACACCCACTGTGGAGAGCAGTATGGAAATTCTTCAAAGGCCTGAGAATAAACGTGCCTTTTGATCCAATGGTACCTCTTCTGGGAGTCTTTCCGAAAAGAGTTAAAAGTCTCATATAGCAGAGATACACATATATCTGTGTTCATAGCAATAACAATAACAATAGCTAAAATGTGGACTATGTCTTGATTTCTGGAAACATGCAATCCAGGCTCATATCACAGTTTCAGTACAGTAAGTAGCAAATAAAAAGAAAAAACACGTACTGTGTGCAACTGTAGCATAATCTTCAGAACACTGGTAAAGAACTGTTTAAAAAGAAAGAGATCAGCCTTCTCTAAGAGAGACGTGCAAAGTCAAGAGGCTTAAGGAAGTCAAAATTAAAACCACCCACCTGTCCCTTTGTAGAGACATAGCAGATAAGCCAGCTGGGCACTGTGCCAGTCAGTTTTGTGACTATGCCAAAACATCAGAGATAACCAATCTTTAAGGAGAAATGGTTTACTTGGCTCATGGCTTCAGAGGTTTCAGTCCATGGTTGCTTAGTCCCGTAGCCTTGGGCCTTTGGTGAGACAGTATATCATGGCAGGAGCACGTATTGGAGGAAGCCTGTCTACCTCTTGACAGACAGGAACCAAAAAGAGACAGGAAGAGCCAGGATCCCACAATCCTCTTCAAGGCCCCAAAGACTTAACTTTCTTCTACCTCCTAAAAGTCCCAACACCTCCTAATAGCCCTGTAAGCTGGGAATCAAAGCAAAATTATAAGTACATATGGTCTTTTGAAGACACTTCTCCAAACCGTGGCATGTACTCACGGCTTCCCAAGAAAGGAGATCACCAATACAGAGCTGTAGATGACAATGAAGAACCAGTGGTCATCGTGTGTGCCCATTCCTGTCACCCCATCCTCAGCTCACTCCCACAGATGGGACCAGGAAGGTTCTCATTTGTATTCTTGGGCTAAGTAAAACTGTCACTTAAGTTCAGTGCTTTTCTGTATCTGTGAGTTTTGTTTAGCAACCAACTGAACTTGAGAGGGTAGCAGGAATCCTTGAATTCGCAGCCAGCTGGTCAGAATGAGAGTGGTCTAGGGACCCCCACACCTGTGGCTGGGCCCAGAACAAGGGCAGCCTTTTGGATAACTGTACCTTTGTGATGTTTGGCTCAAATCTGGGCCCCTGGTATCAGAAGTGACGGCACAAGTGTTCACTGGCTCCCTCCATGTGGAGCCTCCTCTGTTGCCGGCTTCAGGGACAGTTTCAAACATAACCTCAAGCCCCCATAAGCCATTGTGGGGTAGAACAGCTGTAGCTCACAATCAAGAGCAGAGGTGAGCTAGCCCCCACAGAAACTGCAAGAACACGTGGACCAGAGCCATGGCAAGCAGTTAAGGCCCTAAGGGAAGAAGCAGGACAGCAAGGTGCCTGTGGGTGGAGGACAGCAGCAGCAGAGGCCCAGCGACAGAGAGCAGCAGCACCGGCGGGGGAGGATGAGTGTGGCCTCAGGGAGAGCGGTGATGGTACCGACCACACGACACTCTTCCTGTGGGCCCAGCACCAGCCCATGACAGTGCCCAGAGACCACTACTGCCATCACCGGGGACGGTGGGACATGGAGAGGAGTCCAGTCCTGACCTTGTCAGCAAGAAGCCAGAATTTGACCTGTGCAGCTGCTTCCAGCAAGGCTTTTCAGCCTTCCTCTGCCTGCCCTCCCCCACCACCCTGGGCCATGATTCTGTCCAAGCCCAGCCTCAGGTGGTACTGGTTCCAGTCCTCAGACAACTTATGGCTCACAGGCACCACACAAACTAGGACTCAGACCTCAGGCATGGGCCTACCTCTCGTGTGACCTGTTGCAAGTAGTACTGGGCAGTTACCACATACAGGAGGCTTCGTTCAGCAATGTGGGGCAAGTGTGCATGGGCCCTTTGTGAGGCCCAGTGCTGCACTTTCATGGGTGTTCTATGATATTCTGCTCCTCCTCCTCCTCCTCTTCCTCCTCCTCCTCTTCCTTCTTCTTCTCCTTCTTCTTCTTTTGGGTGGTACTGGGGATTGAGCTTGGGGCCTTTGCACTGAGTTATACCCCCAGCCCATTTTGTAGATTTGATTTTGAGACCAAGTCTCACTGAGTCAATGAATTGTCCCCACTGGGTTTGAGCTTGTCGTCTTCCTGCCTCAGCCTCTCAAGATGCTGGAATTACAGGTCTGAGCCACAGGCCCGGCTCATGCACATTCTTTTATTTAAGTTTTCTCAAGCAAAATAGACAGTACTATGCTGAGTTTTCATAAAGCGACTTCCATGTCCTGAGTGCTTGTCAAGGTCGAGTCCTGCAGTATTTAGGCCTACATGGCCTAAATCAAACCCTCGGTCATGTGTGCCCATAGCTCAGAGATGTCCATAAATCTTGCCAATTATCTTCAAAGCTTCAAGGCAGGGTGAGGCTGACAAGTGCCCTCTGGCAATGAGGTTCAACATGGTGGTCAGGGGACATTCAGGACTCCAGGCCAGGCAGACCCCTGCTTGCTCCCATGATGCAGATGCCCAGGTGGCAGTCACCACTTGCCCGAGGCAGGGTGACCATGAGTGCAAACTGCTCCTCTGAGCTTATCTATTTATGGAAATTGTTTCTGGGAGATCTCCACCAAAACCCAAAGCACTTGTTGTTCCTGTTTTCTTTTTTAAAAACTTCACATTACCTGAGGAGTGATCTAGCTCTATTTTCTCATGCACAAAAGGTGAGAAGGCAAAGCGAGGACAATCCAGAGAGACTTGCTGGAGGAGGAAGAGCATGGTCAAGTGCTGGGCTAAGCTGGCAGCTTGGGTGGGCTGAGCCACTCACTGTGAGACAGTAGGAGGTGGTGGGGCTTGCAGAAGAGAGAGCCTTCTCTTTGCTTTGTCTTCGCGGCTGCAAAGGTGAGCTAAGCCCTGGCAGGCCACCCAGGTCCTAGCAAGACGGTTTTATGTTCCTACTACAGTCATTCCTAACAACCAAAGAGGAAGCGGAGCTTGCTGCAAACCCTAACTTCCAATGATGATTTGTGAATAGTGAATAAATGAACGGAGATTATTGACCAATCAGGGTTTTTGTTTTCTTTGAAGACTTCTAACATCTGTGCCTGGGGGTTGGGGACTACGTTAAGAGATAGCTCCAGCTACTCAGCAAATTAAGACATGATAATCCCAAGTTCAAAGCCAGCCTGGGCAACAAGGCAAGGCCTTGTCAGAGAGAGACAGACAGACAGAGACAGAGACAGAAGGGGCGAGAAAGAAAAACAGATTTTTCAACATAATTTTATTACTCAAAAAAATAATAATTCATTTATATCACCAAATGTCCTTATCTCTCTCTTCTCTCCCACTCCCTCCATTCTCTTTCTCTCTTTTTATTTCTCTTTGTCCCTCTCTCTCTCATTCATATATATATATGAAAAGTTGAGAAGTTAATTGGGTTTTTAAATTATCTCTTGAAAGTCTCTGACAGTGGTTTATTTGAATATGATTCAAACTAAAACCAGCGCTGCACTTGGCTGATACACGTAATAAGTTTCTCCGAATCTATCACTTTCTCCCTTCTTCTTCGTTCTCTTGTTCCCTGTGTGTTGAAAGACCTAAGGTACTGATCCTGCAGACCTCACAACAGTCACTTCTTAGCTTACAGCGGGGTTAAATTCCAATAAACTCATTGTAAGTTGAAAAGATTATAAATAGAGTTGTATTGGATAAGCCAGAGGTGATGGCACACGCTTGTAATCTCAGCTACTCAGGAGGCTGAGGCAGAAAGATCACAAGTTTGATACCAACTTGGAAAATTTATCTAGACCCTGTCTCAAAATAGAATCAAATTTAGCCCGGCATGATGACACATGCCTGTACTCCCAGCATTCAGGAGGATGGCTGTGAGTTTGAGGCCAGCCTTGCCTACACAGTGAATTCAAGACAAGCTTGGACTATAGAGCAAGACCCTGTCTCCAATAAGAAATAAAATAAAAATTTAAAAAGAAAGTCTGAGGCTATAGCTTGGCATTTTATGGGTTCAATCCCTTATACAAAAATAAATCATTATTACACCTAACCCACGGAGCATCTTAGCAACACAGGACACTGTAGAGTCTTGTCTCCACTAATTGTCTGGTTGGGTGGGAACTGCAGCCTCAACCACTGCCCAGAATCAGAAAAGACCATTTTACTGCATGTCATTAGCCTGGGGGAAAGGTCCAAATTCAAAGTCAGAAGTATAGTTTCTATGAAATGTGTATTATTTTTGCACTGTCATAAAGTCAGAAAACTATAAAGCAGTCATAAGTCAGGGGCGGTCTGTACTCCGGATGTTATTCATTGTGTCCTTGTACTGTCCTCGTGTCTCTCCTATCCTGTGCTATGTGAATTTAGACACTGGGCCAACTCAATTTTAATTCCTGTGGCCAAGATGCTCCAGAGGGCTGCCCTGACGTCCCCACTGTAGCCCTCAGGAGGCTCCTTATGTCAGTTCTGGTCTCCCATTCTGCTTTGAGACTGAGACACGGGTGTTTCCCTCCTGACCTGCACCCAAGTGTCCTCCCTCTTCTCCGCAGGCAGAGCTACAACTTCTTCAGCGGGTCCCCCGGATGCACAGGAAAGGAGATGGCACTGCCCATTGCTTGGTAATGCTGAGTAATCTTTAAATTTCAGTCTCCAGCAGAATATAATTCTATTTAGTTTATAGAAGCATATATATGTGACCTTGAAGTAATCACATGGCTAATGAATAGGACATAATAATAGCATCATTCATACTAAGGGAACTAATGCTTGTCATCATGCAAAGACTTCAGTGCTATCACAAACTTTAGCAAAAAATGGTGGTTTAAAGGATCTTATTTCCATTTTACTGAAGAGCTATTTTTGCAGAATGGGAAAAAAGTTGTTGGGCTTATTTGGAAGTTAAGCAATTTCTGGAGAAGGATTATGTAAAAAGAATCATGGAATTGGAATGTTTCAGGCACCACAGGGAGAAGAGAATGCTATAAAACCATGGTTTTCCACTTCGTTACCAGTAAATAGCACAGAAGGCAAGAGGATTTGGCACGGGCTACCATGGCTGAGGGCCACGGCTTCCCATCCCAGCCTGTACGAGCACCAACAACTATCTACTCTGGATATTTAAATTAACGCTACGAAAACAAAAATGCTATTATAGCATGTTTGTTTATATTTCTCTCTATTTTCTTGAAATACAAACATTATAAAGTTGTGTTGTTTCCCATGATGCCTAATTCCCTGCAATCAGCAGAGACATGATCGCTGGAGTCTGGTATGTCCCCAGAGTCGCCTGTGGTAAAGGTTCATCATCAGCTGTGTGCTACGAGAAGGAGCAGAACCTAGAAGAGGCAGGGCATAGTGGCAGGTCCTTAGGTCATGGGGGCATGTCCCGCAAGGGGATGGTGGGATGCAGATCTCTTCCTCCTTCTCCTTCCTGTCCCAGCCAGTTTGCTCCACGGGAAAACTCCTGCCCTGATGTGCTGCCTCCCAGCTAGAAGCAGTAAGTTCACCTTACCGTGGTCTGAAACTTCCAAAACTATGAGCCAAATAAGCTTTGTCTAGGTTATCTCCAGTATTCATTACAGGAACAGAAAGCAGACTTACACACCAGGCAAAGCGCTTTTATATTGTCACCATTCTAGCTCATAGATATCTGTTAGTATTTAAATTTGATTGAATTTTTATTATTCTTTACTTCATCCAGGGCTTAATATGTATTGATTATTATCTTTCAAATAAAGACTAATATTTGACATCACTATGAACAGTGACTAGAAAAGCAAGCACTAGTTTGGAGAGAAGGATAAGAATATCATTTTTTAACTCTTCTACATGATCTAAATCTGGTGTTCAGGATAAAAGACTACCTCTGGTATTTTCTTTCCATAATTACAGCATGGAAGCGACATTCACAATGTCTCCTCTTCAAATTAGAAGCAATAAGATGAAATTGCCTTCTACCAAGGCCACAAGGCTGCTATCAGAGAGCGTAGACTCAAGTCTGACTTTGTTTAAACCATTTTGGTGAGCAAAAGCACAGTCATTAAACACATAGTGGAATACAATGTCCAACCCAGGAGAATTCGGGGTCCTGGGGTTTAAACAACAACATCTCCAAAGAAAAGGCGTGTTCTAGGTATGCAAAAGTAAGCCAGCCAGGTTTTCACTTTCCTTTTGCCATGGTTTCCACATCCCCCTGAGCCTGGGAAGCCAGTCTATCCTTAACGAGATAACCTCTACAGTGATGGTGTTCCGGCTCTGCCCAGGGCCTAAGTCCAGGCTTACCTTCAGCTACCAAATGTACACATATGGGGGCTTGTTACCTTTTTGCTCCTGGTACTAGAAGCTATGGGTTTTTGCAAGAAGTACAAGAAGTCATTTAAATCTCAAAATGGATTATTTTATTTTTTGTGACAGAGGGTCTCACTCTACACTCCAGATGATCCTGAACTCACTATGTAGCCCTGGCTGGCCTTGATTCTCCTGCCCAGCCTTTAAATGTTGAAGCAACTAAGAAGAGAGACAAAGAATTCAACATTGAGACAGAGCTGAGATGTCGCTCAATGGTAGTGTTCTTGCCCACAAATCACAAATCCCTGTGTTCAGTCCACAGCACCACACAAACACACACACCACCACCACCACCACCACCACTACCACCACCACCAACAACAACAACAAGCATTGGGACAGCAGGAGTACAGCTGGCAAAAATAGGAGTCACCCAATAGACCTCAATGGTTATCACCCTGAGTTCAAATGTGGTTGGTTTGTCCCTTTAATTCCATGGTTTGTATCTAATGTTCAGACAGAAGTGGCCCTGTGTCCAGGGTGGACCTAGGAGGGCTCTGAATAGTGAGTTCTCAAGAACATCAAAGTGTCCATCACCATAAAGCAATACATTAACCTTAGACAGGGGAGACCTGGTGGTCTAAGCCACCAGGAACCAAAGCCACCTGCTTAAAGTCTTCTGCAGAATACAGGCTCCTGGAGGGATGGAAGGCTTTGCTTTAGCTTATCAGACAACATAGGGGCCAATGTGCTGTGACAGGACCTGACCCTGCCCTGCCCTCAATCCCTCCACACCCCCCCTGTCCAGACAAAGAAGCGGGACCCAACAATGGTCATCAGGGAGGGTGGGGGCTCCAGGATGGAGTCAGGCAGGAACTGGAGCTACAACAGGGGCATGTACTGATTGGTCCATTGCCACCACTGTAGAACTGGGATGAACGGCAAGTCCTCGAGCAGCTCTGCAAGGTGCAGCATCATTGAAACATCTCAGTGCAGCCTGTGCTGTGACCCAGCAGAACCCCTGTGGCAAAGAAATAACACACGGGTCTCTCAACTTCAAGGCCTTTGTGCCACGTGGCCTTCTATCTTTTCTGTGGGGGCCATGCACACTTGTAAAAAAATTGAAACTACAAGTAGATGCAAAAACTACAGTGTCTTTCCTCTCCCCCTCTAGTCTCCAACCCCAAGGGGCTGGTGAACCTTCTTGATCTTCTGCTCAGCGCTGAGATAGTGGGGACACATTAGCCTTGTCCCTTAGGATTCTCTTCCCTTCCCTCACCTCTCTTACCCTCCTCTTCTCTTCCTTTCCCTCCCCTTCCTCCCTTCCCTCACCTCTTCTCTCCTTCCACTGCCCTCCCCTTCCCTTGCCAGAAGCCTCTGGGCATATCCACCACGTGGTTGGTTGGTTGGGCACCATGTATTTGGCTAAGGAAGGTCATTTGGCCGTTGGTATACTTGTAGGATCCCCATGCCAAACTTCTTGGCCGTTCCCACACACAAAGTGGCTTCTGTGTGTTACTATGACTTAGACATAGCTACTTCTACATTTCTTCCAGGCCATGATCACCTTCCCAGCCACAGCAATCCTGACCAGCCTTAGCAACCTTCTCAGTCCCCTACATAACAACTTTGCTGGCTTTGGCAGGTGGCCAACTGATGACAACCCTGACCCCACCAGAGACCTGTCTCCCAAAGCCCATTGCCCTCCTGCCTGCTCTCCCAACCCACCAGGCAACCCTGCTTTGTCCTGTTCTGCCCAACCCCAGCCCCGCACCAGCTAAACAGCCCCGTTCCTGACCCTCATGTTAGCTAATCCACCCACTCCACACAAAGCTCTGCTCTCTCGTAATTTGGGCCTTCTATCCGGCCTTCCTACCCAGGCGCAGGTCATGGGGCCTTACATACCTGGAATTGCTACCCACACATAAGATCACAAGGACAATGAACTCTTCAAAATTCTTTTGCTGTGGTCATACTTTCTGGTTTCACCTGAGTCCTTCTTTGCTCTGACAGTACTGAGGGATGCTCTGTGCATGGGCGCCGAGCTGTATCTGTTATCTTGGGGATAGCCATGGGGTGCATCTCCTTTCCTGCTTTACTGTGGTCAGTTACTTTGACCGTTGTCCCATGGCAGATGGTCCTGACCCCCAGCTGGATGCTGTACTTGGCTGCCTTCAGCTTGTTGCCTTTCCGCAGGGCTATTTTTCATCCTTGCTAATAAATCATATTGGCCTGTGACGTTCCTCTTTCATATCCTCTCCAGGTTTGAGTGCCATGGTTGTCCAAGTTTCACAAGATGCCACAGCCCATTTCCCTTGCCATTTATGTTAGACAGTGCTCACCTGCCTGCTCACTGCCAATACAGCCATCCAGGGCCCAAGCATCTGGGAGAGGAAGATCATTGCACAGCTGGCTTATGTCTTAGATCTAGTCTCTTTCCTTTGGGTTAATTTGTGTAATTTCTATTTTTTCTAGAGAATTCCATGTTTTATCTAAACATATTTTTGTAGTACTGGGAATAGAACTCAGCCTTCACACTGAGCTAACCCCAGATTGCAGTTTTAAGTTTGAATTTGAGACACTGTCTCACCAATTTGCTAAATTACTCAGATTGGGCTTGAACTTGAGATATTCCTGCCTCAGCCTCCCAGAGGTGCTAGGTTTATAGAGGAGCACATCGTCACGCCTAGCAGTTGTGGAATCTTTAGGGGCTGGTGAGTAGTGTGAGATCTTCAGATCATTAGAGGTATTCCCTTAGGGAGAGCAAGGGACCCAGGCCCTTCTCTCTCTCTCTCTCTCTCTCTCTCTCTCTCTCTCTCTCTCTCTCTCATTTCTTGGCCACAAGGTGAACAACTTTGCACCACCACGTGCCTCCACTGTGAGGTGCCATCCCAGGCCCAGAAGCAGCAGGGTCATTTGATCATGGGCTGTAACTCCAAAACTGTGAGCCAAAATAAACCTTTGCTCTTATATGTTGATTATCTCAGTTGTTTGTTGTAATTTTGGAACGATAACATGTTAAATCTTCAGGGTTTTTGGCAAAAACTGTTTGTGGTGTTTTCTCAACATTAAAAACACCACCTCCTGTAACTGTAGTTATGTCTTGTTGTGGCTCCTGGCAATACCGATTGAGGCCTCCTCTTTTTATTTCTTGGTGATTACAGGTAATGATGCTCTCTTCCTACAGTTGCATAGGTAGAAATGGGACCCTTTAAGCAAAAACATAAGCAGATATGTCTGTATTTTAATAGCAGCCAACAAACAAAACTGACCACCGCCTCCAGGGCCCCACTCCTAACACTCTTCCATCTCTGCCTGCAGGGGGGGCTCCTGCGATCCTGCCTGCTTGGGGTGTATCCCTGGTTCCCTGGGAGTCAGAGCAGGAGGAAGGAGGCCTCTCACCACCAAGTCAGCCCCTCTCAGCAGGAATACAAACGGGGTGCAGAACTTGCTGCGGCATTGGTGACGTAAGGCCTCCCGGACGTTTCCTGATGCAGGCTCTTTGCAGAGGTGTCCAGAGAACAGGACCAATTTGCACATCCTGGACATAGACCACGCTTAGACTATTTCTGTCCCTCACACCCTTGCGGTGCAGGGATTTGGTCTCTCCTATGGCTGAGAATCTGGACCAGAGCCCCAGGGCCAGTGAGCACAGAGCTGGGATTGAGTCTGTCTGCCCAGAGTCGCCTCCTCACCACCTGGAGCCGTCACTTGCATGGCGCCTGACGGGGTCTGGGCCAGTGTTGAAGCTGTGCCACCTGCATCCCATGAGGGAGATAGATGTCGGGTGCCAGCAGCCCACCCTGCAGAGCCTCTCTCAGAGCCTCTCCCTACCCTACCTGGCAGAGCCAGCGCTGGGCGGGGCTGATGTCCTCACCCCACCTCCTGGGCCTCCTCCCCGGCAGCGCTCCTCCCCTACAGCTCTGTGCCTTGGCCAGGCCAGGACATCTGGAACCCTCACCCCTCCCAGCGGGTCAGAATCCACATGTTACTCCCTAGAGATAAACAAGAAAGGGATTCTGCAATAAAACCCGAGGCTTCCTGGTGTATTACAACCTAAAAAGCTTGAGAACCACAAATGTGGATGAGCTGAAGCAGTAGAAAGGTCTGATGTGACTTTGCCTCAGTGGCCTGCTGAAGCCACCTGAGAGGCAGCAACCAGCCTGGACACAGCCACTAGCCTTGGGTGGTCCCCCAAGGCCACCTCCATTCCCTAAAACACCAGGGCTTCGCATGCCCAGGCAGGACACAGGCAGAAACCACCATCCACGTGCCGGGGCCTGGGGCTCTGGATCTGAAGGAGGCCCTGCTCTGGCCACACATTTACCACTGGACACAGCCCTGTGACCAGGGCCCCAGTAACACACACACATACCACTTAGGCCTTCAGGCCTCAGATCTCCCCCTTCCATCCAAACAAGAGCCCAAGGAGGACAGAAACAAGGCTTCCCTGTGTTATTTTTAGTAAGTCAGACGTGACTCTTAGTGCATCTCTTTGTCGCAACAGGTGGCTACATGTCTGGCTTAAGTGCCAGGGTGGCGGAATTTTACAATATTATCACAGCTCAAGTAACCTAATTTTGCCATATGCAGGAACACAGAGGCAGATGGGGCTGGTTATCACCCAGTGCACAAGGACATTCTGAAGTTCCAAACTCATCCTAAGGTCACAGAAAACTCGGGGGGAGTACAACCTTACACAGGCCTTCACAGGCAGAGGCATATTTTTAATAGCAGAAGAGTACAGTGCACAGTTTATTAAGCACCAAAAAATGGAGTCACCTTTGTATAAGAATGGTCCAAACAAACTACTCTATTACAAGGTTAATCCATTGATTTCCTGTGCTGCTAAAGGGTGGGCTTCGTTGGCATGACCTGGAATGGGGCAGGTTCCGAGGGCATGACATGGAAGGACATACTCCCCTGAGAGCTCCGCCCTCTGCTGTATCTGCTTCCTGTCTTGCTGGTCGTGAACAGCTTCTCTCCAGCGAGGCCCTTTGTGAAGACCTCCACCTCTGCCAGCCACTCCTGAAAGGACGGAGACCTCCTAAACTTATGAGCTACAACAAACCTTTCCTCCCCTGAGGTTGTTTGGTGGTGGTGGTGGTGGTGGTGGTGGTGGTGGTGGTGGGGTGTGTGTGTGTGTGTGTGTGTGTGTGTGTGTGTGTGTGTAGAGAAAGCTTTATTGGGAAACTTACAGAAGGGGAAGGAAAGATAGGAGTGAAGCTTCTGCTCACCAGAAGGGGACCTGGAAATGAGGGTTGCTCCTTCTCTTGAAAAGTAACTAAAACAAGCCCAAAGTGTTTTCCTGAGAAAAAAATCAATCTAGTTCTGCTTGGTCTTCAGAAAAACAGTGCCATAGTGTTGATCTAGGGCCACAGTGAAAACGCCACTGGCTACAGCAGGAGTGACGTGAAATGGCTGCCTTAAAGATCTTTACGGTGGCACTCAGGCAAGTTCTAGTAGCTGAGTTTGATTCCCCAGCACCATATAAGTCGGGCATGGTGGTACACGCCTGTTACCCCAGCACTTGGGAGGCTAAGGCAGGAGAATTGCCATGAGCTCAAAGCCAACCTGGGCTCTGTAGTGAGTTCAGGACAAGCCTGGACTAAAGAGCCAGACCCTATCTCAAAAAAAAGAAAAAAGAAAAAAAAAAGAATAGAGAAGAAAGAAAAATAGTTATTGGTCTCAACTAATTCCCTGACCAGTTCCAGGAAGATAGCCTTGCCACAACCCTACCCTTTCATGCATGCGTGGGCTGGTCTATTATTATGTTACAAATTTACCAAAACGTATTAATCCAGCAATCACTGCCTGCTCTGCTAAAGATGAATTTCTACAATCTTTTTCTCCTACCTAATTGTCTCCCCTGAGGCTATTCATCTTGCCTAGCACCTCTCCTCTGCCTCCCCTACTGCCTCCTCCCCCACTCAACTGATGGTATAATTTCACTCAAGGCTGGAGCACAGCTCAGTGGTCGGAATGCTAGCCTCTAGCAAGCCCAAGACCCTGGGTTTGATTCCCCAGTACCACATAAACCAAGTGTGGCAGTGCACATCTTTAATCCTAGCACTCAGGAAGCTGAGGTGTGAGGATTGTTATGAGTCCAAGGCCAGCCTGGGCTCCATAGTGAGTTCAGGACCAGTCTGGGCTACAGAGTAAGATCCTGTCTCAAAAAAAAAAAAAAAAAAAAAAAAATCTACTCAATAAACTGCCTATGGCTCCACCTTGAACTCACTCTTAACAGGCACTGTTCAGAAATTTTCAAACTTGACTGGCTGTGTTCATTGATTTTTATTCTAATGGAGATAAATATCTTCTTCCCCGACAGTCACTACTGAGGGATGCTGGGAGCATTGCAATGAGGAGTGAGAGGTTTGGAGGAGACAGATGATGGGCATAAAGTTTCCACAGGACACAGGGAAGCGTGCGTGCTGGTGGCCTACCACATGGCAGGCGATGAGTTAATATTGTATCATATATTTCAGAATATATAACACATTATTTTAAATGTTCTCACCACTAAGAAATGCTACTATTTGAAGGGATGGAAAGGTTACTACCCTGATTTGACCAGAGGACACAGTGCACACTTGTGTTGAAACACCACCCATAAATGTATGCAATTATTATTTGTCAATTAAAATAAGTTTTTTTAAAAAATTAGAAATATGAAGGACACATTTTGTTGGCTTGACTCAGAGTGAGCTTGTTATCTCAGGTTTCCATAAGGAGAGCACTGACTGGCGGGACTCTGGGGACACCTGCTGTGGTTGGGACATGTGTTGACTCTGTTCAGTATGTCTCGCCAGGAGACACACTGAACAATGCAGACACCGTCTGATAAGAGGTACCACAGCCACAGGCACATCGATGAGCAAAACCAGCATCAGACATGATGTTCCTGTGGAGTTGGTATGGATCCCAAACCACATTCCCACAATTCCACCCTGCACTAATGCCTTCCTGAAACACAAAGAAAAAATTACTTCAGAATTTTGTAATTATTGAAGAGCAACATGCCTCTTCTGGGGATCCTCAGGGAGTGGGAAGGGGATGGTGGTCAGGACTACAAGTTCTGCCTAGAGCTTCATGTGAGATTTGTAGAAGTCATAGAGTTTTTGCTAGAAAAGGCCTGACTCTACCCACCAGCCATAGAAGGCCTAGAATCACTGACCTCTGACCTCCCACAGGCCCAAGATGGTGGACAAGCCTACTGTGAATGCCTTAAATGAGAGGCTATCACCAAGCAAAGACAGTACACAGCAGAGTATGCAGCACTCATCTGTGGGAAGCAAAATCACTTTTTAAAGCCATTTCTCAGATTGAAGAATTACACTTCTGATTATTGAGGATAATTCTGTTTGATTCTCCTAAATCCCAACATTTCTCTGAAAACCAATATTGTCATCTACCATATCCCACTGCCTCATAAGTGAGGCGACTCCGTGGTATAAATGGTTCTTCTCTTATCTAAAATAAAGCTAATTTAATGAGGTCCATACTGCTACTATTTCCCTGTAGTAGTTATAACATGACATTTTTATAGAGAGCAGGTGTTTCTGTGGCCTATGGTATAGCGAGAAATAAGTAACTTTGATGCTTCCTATTCAGAGAACTGAAAGTCTATTAAAATCACATTTTTACAGGAAAAATATAGCATGGCATATGACAGAATAGTACTCAGTAATGAGAATGGCACATGGTTGTCATATGCCACAACAAGCCACGCTGCTGATGAAGGAAGCCAAACGCAAAAGAACACGGGCTGTGTGGTCCAGTTATTTACATGGCTTGTAAAACGTGGTGGCTGCTTGAGAAAGGATTCCACTTGTCTACCATCTGTATAAAATTCAGTTATTACACTTAAATTGCACTAAATTTGATTATTTAAAATACCTGTGAAGTTGTAAAGACAGCTCCCGGCTTCTAGTCTAAGATGTTGCAAGGGAACAAGCCCTCGGCCAGGTCCACTGTGGTGCTCCTAGTAGTGTGATTTGGCTCTGGAATGTCCCCCAAATTCTCATGCACTGAAATGTTAGCATTAACGGTGTGTAGCGGCCACACCTTCCACACCTGGATGCAGGATGGGGTAATCACTGGGCGGAGACCTGGAAGGATGTATAAGCTGCATCCTGCCTTCCTTGGGGGAGTAGGACTAGGACTGGTCTCATTTACTCTCAACTTGCCTTCCTGTTTGTGATGTCATGAGGAGCTGCCTCCACCTCTGCCTCTGCCATGTACTTCTATTGCTGCTGACCGCCCCTGAATGGACTGTGACCTTCTGAAACTGTGAGCTAAAATAAACCTTTTCTCACCAAATTTGTGGACGTTGGGTACTGAGTCACAGCAACAGAAAAGTAAGACCCCTAGTGACCCCCAGGGGGCAGGAGGTGCCAGGGTGTCCTACTCGCCCCCCCCCCCCATTCCTTCCCTGCTCGTGGCAACAATTTGACCAAGTCCACAGTCTACCCTATTCACATAATCGATTAGAATTATCATGAATTGTTATCATTTAGTGTGCATTTAATTCATATATTTTGGGGGGCTTGTTGTTAAATAATGAGTTTTTACTGTTTCTTATTTTTCTTGCTATTTTTATTAATATATATGCAATACATACTGTTTATAGTGAACTTGAGTAGTTTGAGCACATACATATCACATTAATAATACTGTTTTTGGTTTTACGTGTTCATGTGAGATTTTTAATAACTACAATTGGCCCTGAGCTTTTCCTACCATTTACATTGCAGCGCCACCGGCCTGTATGTGTCCTGCGTTCTGTATTTGGTATTCTAGGAGGCTGAGGCAGGGGGAGCACAAAATGTTCGAGCCCAGAAGGGGCAATTTAGCTACTCAATGAGACCTTGTCTCAAAATAAAAACTAAAGAATGCACTGCGGATGTAGCTTAGTGTGAAGGCCCTAGGCTGGATCTCCAGTACCAAAAGAAACACGCAAGCAAGCAAAAACTTGTTCGTCTATGTGACAATGGGACTGTGGTTATGCTTTTTACAGACGCCATTGTGCACCTTAGTTTTACACTTTAGCCGTAAAATTTTCTCCTGGGCCCCTCAGCCCCGAAGCAGCACTTCCGCCACACAGTCGTCCGTGGTCCCGTCACACACTAGCCGCAGGGCCTCTTGGGGGCCCAGGGTCCAAGGGCGCTAGTGGCCCCTGGTCACGCGATGGTGCCGCATTCGCGCGTGGCACACAGCGTGCCAGCCACGGTCGGTCCTCCCTGGGCGACGGAGACGCTGCGCAAACGCCACCTAAACGCGTGGCGTAGAAAATAATGACAAGGGGGTGTGGACATTTTCAGCACACTCTGCATACACGCACATGAAGATGGGAGCGGCGACTCTGCAAAAAGCGACGTGCGTGACAGGATCCTCGTGGCCCACAGCGCCCGCGCTGCAGAGCGAGGACCAGCTCCCATGCCCACCGCAGCCCGGGTGTCCTCCTGCGTCCCCACCCGTGAAGGGCGGCAGGACCGGCCGTCTCCCTACCTCCTCGATCCCTCGGGCCCTGCAGGGCCCCTAACTTGTTCTCAACGCAAACTTGGCTTTTGAACACACTATTTCTTTTGAAGGAAGTTTGAGCTGAATTTTGAAGTTTGAGCCTTTTTAGGCTCGATCCCCTCTTTCCCTCTCAGTAAGGAATAATAACTAGCTGGTGGCAGGCGGTCGAGGCTAAGGAAACCCAGACTGGTGCCAACCTCGAGGCTTTACTCATACACCCGCTTGTGAGAACGAATGAAAAATCAAAGTTAAGCACGTCTTCAACTCTGGAAGTAACCTGTAAAACAGCTGCAGAGATTCGATTTCCTAGCGTATTATTACCTGAGGCGTCCACAAAAAGAGACGTACACAGAGCCATGTGGCCATGGCCTGCGTCCACCCCGGTGCTCTGGGAGGCGGAGGCCGCAGAGAGACCTCACGCTGGAGCCCAGCCTGAGGGGCTTAGCAGCTCAGTGAGACCCTGTGCCGAAACCGAAGCTAGCAAGCCGGCTGGAATGGGGCTCAGGCAGAAAGTTGGATACTGGCTTCACACACACCGGAATGTACCTAGTCACATGAATATTGGGTTTCCCACACTCTTTCAGTGTTAGCCGCATTATAAAACATTAAATACTCTGGAATTTTTGTTGGAAATATTGTAATAGTATTTTTTAATTGAATAAGAATAACTAAACTCATTGAACTGGAACAAAAATTTTTCCTACCTTGTTTTGACCAAGTTAAACACAACAATTTGTTTTGCCCCTCAGAGTCGCAATTGAAAACATGCACATGCAGGACCCGAAACTCACCCCATAAACCCTGGCGTATTTACTGGGCTAAAGAGAATATCTCATGGAGATTTGCATGTGATGCTGCTGGCATGTTTGTTAAAATAAAAATTTTTTAAATAAAAATGGGTCGTGCTACTTACAGTCACATGGTTTTTATGCTTGAAATAAAAATCTGAAAGTGCAAATAACACCACGTAACCACACCTCGGCATCCTCTGCCACAACCATCCCTGCCTGGCTGGGTTAAAAGTCCAAAAGTAGTATGGCCGGATCACTGTATACCATGGCACCCACTGGAACTTGGCATCATAGCTCCTGTGAGTAACTCCAGCACTCTGGGAGGCTGAGGCAGGAGGAAATTAGAGCCAGCCTGCACAACTTGGTGACTTAGGAAGGCTCTGCTTCAAATTTTTTTTAAAAAGTGGGCAGGAGAAATAGCATAGTGGTTAAAGTGCTTGCCTTGAAGCACAAGGCCCTGAGTTCAATTCCCCAGCACCACATAAAGCCGGGCTTCGTGGCACATGCCTGTAATCCCAGCACTCGGAAGGCTGAGGCAGGATTGCCGTGAGGCCAAGGCCATCCTGGGCTCCATAGTGAGTTCAGGATCAGCCTGGGCTACAGAGTGAGACCGTGTATCAAAAATTTTTTGAAGTATTATTTGTTTTTAAGGCTGGGGATGTAGTTCAATAAAAAGGCCCTGGGTTCTGTCCCCGTCACTGGAAATGAAAATAAAAGAGGAGGGATATGGTCCTGATTTGGATCTGGAATGTCCCCCGAAAGCCTCGTGTATTTGAATGTTGTGGATTTTCTAAGGATGTTGAGTGCTGTTGGGAGGTGGGCCTTATCAGGATGGGTGGATCACTGAGGGTGTGGCCTGAAAAGATATATTCCTGCTTCTCCCCAGCTCATCTTCCTCTTCTGAGCATCTCTGCCAACAACTGTTGGGCACCCATGAATGACCTTCTGAAATAGTGAACTGAAAGAAAAATTTCCTCCCTTAAGTTGTGGCCGTCAGGTACTATGTCCCCAAAATGAAAAAGTAACTAAGACTGAATCTCACTAGAATTAAAAAGATGATAGACTCCAAGTTTATATAACTTGACTAAGACTGTGGAGGACTTAACTCAGGTCTGAGATGAAAGGCATCAGAATTCCCAGGAGGGAGAGGAAGCCCTCCAAGACCACTGCATGCCCTGCCTGCCACTCTAGAGTGGTAACAGCCTGGGCCAAGCCTGAGGGCCTGAAATGGCCGCATTTGTCCAAAAGCAGTGAAAGAAGTGGTCTCACAAATGAGCAAAGTAAGGTAGATTCTATTAGGGAGGTTTAGGGCTAATGAATAGGGTATAACTTGTGCCAGGCAGGCAAGGTCAGAGCTGTTAGTGGTGCCGGGCCGAGGCCTCTCCCCTAAGATTTAAGAGAGGCATAGCTAAAAGACAAGACATTTCGGAAAGTAGGACAAATGGTTAAACAAACAATTAGGTGTGAAGGCCAAACCTATGGTAACCACACTTCATGGCTGTTAGGGCTGTTAGGGGCTCTTTGTCCAAACTTGCTGGCATCTCAGTTTTGGGACTTACCTTAAACTCTCAAACTTGATTTAAGGCCGAAGGAACTAGTTTTTATGCCAGTCTGTACCAATTAGTAATTTTCATGCTACCAATCAGTAAAGGCTAACTAGGTATAGCAAAATAAATATACATGACCTGTAGAAATAAGTATGATGCTGATATAGTTGCTAAATAACCAGCTCTCGGCTAGGAGCCACAGGCAGCTGAGATGGAGGAAAGCTTGCGTGGGCCTGGAATATCTGATGGAACTAGGAGAGGACGGAGCACCCCAACAATGGACAGGAGGCTGTAGGAAGGTCAGAAATCCTAAAGTCATATTGGAAGTGGAGGAAAAAAGCAGCCGACTTGGCACTGTCCTGAGCTGCCAGCATCCACAGACCAGACAGAGGAAAGTCCGGAGCCAGAACCTCAGCCCAAGGTAAGCGCAGGTCAGGAGAAGTGGGAATTGTCGGCAGCTGGCGGCCCAGCCTCCAAAACATCAACCCGCGGGTAGTATGTACTACTAACGCAACATGTGCTCCCCCTAGAAAAGGCCCCAGGATCCCAGATCAGAAACAGGGCTCAGCAGCCATAACAGGCAACGATGTCAGCAGGAGCCATTTTAAAAAGAAGAAAACAAACAAACAAAAAAGCCCAAGACTGAACCCTTTAGAGTAAAAGAAAGCTCAGAAGAGCACATCAGGGCTTTGGGGGTCACCCTTAAACAGTGCCTAGGAAGAAACTGGCACAAGCAGCAGAGAGAGGAGAAAGGCCACTGACCCCCTGAACAGCTCGGGGGCACATCCGAGAGTGGAGAGCCCCACTTTGAAGGAGGGAAGCCAGGACAAATGGGAGAGCTTTGCTGGGTGGACCAAGGTGAACAAGATACCTCAAAAGTGGGACAATTGTCCCGTTCCTCCAGCAAGCACCAGGTGCTTCTGGGTCACTGCTGCCCTGCACACCAGAGGCATCTAGGACCAGGAACTCCATAGCTCGTCCATCCTGTGAGCCAGAGATTTCCAGGGAATTGTATCACCCTGTCAATCCTGAGCCCCAGAGGCTTCCAGAGAAATCTAGGACTGGGAATTCCATCACCCTGTCTGTCTCTTGGGCCAGAGGATTCCAGAGGCATCTAGGACTGGGCCTTCACCAAACCCTTCTTTCTTGCACACCAGAGACAGCCAGAGATAACAGAAACATGAGGAAATGGGTAACAAATCTCCTACAAAAAGACCTGACACCCCAGAAGATGGTATCAGGGATACTGAAATTGCAGAATCCAAAGATTAAAATGGCAAAATGATGGTAACTTTTGGACTCAGATATTCATTGGATTAAAGCAGAAAGTAAAGAAGGAAATGAAACAGATAGCAAAAGAGCTATACCAAGACATAGCTAAGCTAAAAGCAAGCCTTGAAAAGCAAATAAAGGAGACCAAAGAAGAAATAAACCAGAAGATAATGAAGGCAATACAAAAAATTAGAGAAGAACCCAACAGAGATATAAAAAATTGAATGCAGATATTCAGGAAGTGAAAAGCACACAGGAAATAATAAGCAACCAATTTGAACATCTTCAGAATAGAATGTCAGACCTAGAAGATAAGGTGACTGAACTGGAACATACAGACCATGAAGAACACAAAGTAAATAAGAAAGAAAGCAAATCATTACAACGGCTGATAGATGATTCAAAGAGAAACAACCTCAGAATTATGGGAGTCCAGGAGAAGACTGAGGACAAAACAAAAGGCTTAAAGGACATGTTCAATGAAATTATGGAAGAAAATTTCCCAAATCTAAGAAAAGAAATGAACATGGAACTACTGCAAGCATATAGAACACCAAACAATTTTGATCAGAAGAGATCCTCATCATGACACATCGTAATTAAAAATTCTAGAAATCCAACACAAAGAGAAAATACTAAAAGAGGTAAGAGAAAAACAGAAGGTGACCTACAAAGATAAGCCTATCAGGATAATGGCGGATTTTTCAATCCAAACTCTAAAAGCAAGGAGATCATGGAGCAATGTCATCCAAGCACTAAAAGAAGATAAATGCCAACCAAGACTGATATATCCA
>PVKB01005222.1:21548-61548 GCA_004027205.1 Ctenodactylus gundi
CCCCCTCTTCTGCTTTGTCTTTCGTTTAAAGTTCCATGAGATAGTTGTGGTCTGGATCTCTCATATCAGAGAGACCATCCGATGTTTCACCTTCTGCTTCTGACTCACTTCACTAAGCATGATATTCTCAAGTAAATTCGTTCGACCACTCTGGAAAGCAGTATGGAGAGCTCTCAAAAGACTAGAAATAAATATCCTATTTGATCCGTCGACACCCCTCCTGGGAATATATCCAAAAGAGGCCAAAACAACATACAACAGAGATATATGTATACCCATGTTCATAGCAGCACAACTAACAATACCTAGAATATGGAAGTCACCAAAATACTCATCAACAGACCAGTGGATACACAAACTGTGGTACTTATACACAATGGAATACTACACATCTGTAAGGTCCAACAGCGTGGAGGTTTTCACAGGCAAATGGAAGAAACTTGAGAATATCTTTTAATTTTAAGGGAGAACTTAAAACTTTCCATGACAGAGACTGCTTAAAGGAATTTGCAGCCACTGAACCAGTATTTCAGAAAATACTTAAAGGAAACCTGGAAAGTGAAAGGGAGACCAGCGACACCAATGACCCCAGAGAAGAAGCGACAACAGCTAGAGGAGAAGGAGCTGAGAAAAAAGTAGGTTGGTAGTTAGTGAAATACGAGTAAATAAGTTATGAAAGTTAAGGAATTCTGAAATAACTAAATTTGCCTTCATGTCTGTCACTTTAAGTATATTTATGTGGTATGGATTTGACTTCATTTAATGTAGCAATGTGATATAGTTTTAACTTTGTATTGTTGTAGCAATTCGCTTATCAGGTCACTAATGAAAGTTTATCCTAAGAAAACTGATTGACGTAAAGATAACCCTGTGAATGTACAAATATGCACCTTCTGGTATTCAGCTAAGGCAATTGAATTTTATGTAATTATTTTTTCTCTTTCCCAAATTAACTAGTCTTTTGAACTACATTCTTATAGTTATTCTCTAATGGGAACTGGTGGGTAAGGCCAGGTGTAACAAAAACAACAAAGATATAGGAAAATATGGAAAAAAACTTTTGGTGAATATCCCAATAAAGGGATTGGTTGGATTCAGAGAAGAGCCATCAAGATCTAACTACTGTGAACCCATTAGAGGAATAGAAAGCTGGGGTAGAGTGGTGACTTACATGAAATGACTTCGGTGTGGAAGATTAATATGTTAAACACTGTATGGTTTCTCGGACTTAGAAAACCCAGAACACAGACATTCTTTGAAACCATACGAAGTGACAGCCGGAGCTGAGGGAAGGGACAAGGAGGGGGTGGGAGGGTAGAAAATGGGAAAGGATTATAAAGTCGATGTGATACATAGATGTACGAAACACCCGAATTCATTGTAAATACTATGTATTACATCTGTATGTTAATAAAAATAGTGGGGGGGAATAAAAAACAAAAAGAAATTCACTTTGACTTCAATCTGGTACATGGTGAAAGATGTGTGTCTAGATTTATTCTTCTACATGTAAATAACCAATTCTCCCAGCATTATTTATTGAAGAGACTGTCCTTTTTTCAGCATCTTTTTGACTCCTTTGTCAAAAATCAGGAAGCTGAAAGTACCTGAGGTTGTCTCTGCCTCCTCATTCTGTTCCACTAGTCAATCTGGGTTTTTTTTTTTTATAGCACCACATATTTTTTATCGTGTTGTTTTGTAATATAACTTGATGTCTGGAATTGTAATGCCACCTGCTTTTTGTCTTGTTATTCACTATTATTTTGGCTGTTCTGGGTCTCTTTTGGTTCCATATGAATTGAAGGATTATTTTTTCATGTGCTATGAAAAATATTGTATAGGAATTGTGTTGAATCTATATATCAGTTTTGGTAGTATAGTCGTTTTGACTATATTAATTCTGTCTATCCAGGAACAGAGAATATCTTTCTATTTTCTAATGTCTCTTCAATTTCTTTTTTCGGAATAATATAGTTTTGTTTGTAGAGGTCCTTCACTTACTTAGTTACACTTACTCATTTAAGATGCAATTGAAAATGGATTATTCTTCTTACCTCTTTCTCCATGAGTTCATTCGCATAAGGAATGCTATTGATTTTTTGCGTTAACTTTGTAACCTGCCATTTGATTGAATTTGCTAATTAGTTTTAAGTGTTTCTTGGTGAAGTTTTTGGTCTCTTCTATATAGAGAATCATGTGATCTACAAAGTAGGATAGTTTGGCTTCTTCCTTTCTGATACTTATTCCCTTTATTTTGCTTTCTTGCCTGATTTTCTCCTGTGGGTTTCAATAATTATATTAAATAGGAGTGGTGAAAGTGGACAGCCTTGTCATGTTCTTGGTGTAAGGGGAAATGCTTTCAATATCTCCCCATTTACTATGATATTTGTAATAGGTTTGGCATATATGATTTCTATCAGTTTGAAGAAATGTCCTTCTGTATCTATTTTCCTCATAATTTTCATCATGAATGGATCTTGGATTTTGTCAAAGGGCTTTTCTGCATCAACTAAGATGGTCATATGATTTTTATTCTTGCTTTTATTAATGTGGTATATTACACTAACTGGTTTATGTAGGTTAATTGAACCTTGCACCCCAGGAATGAAAACAGTTTGATCATGTTGTATGATCTTCTAATAACTTGCTGGATCCTATTTGCAATGAACTTATTGAGAATTTTTGTATCTATACTCATTAAGAAGACTGGTCTATAATTTTCTTCCCTAGCTAAGTCTTTTAAAGTTTTTTTATTTACTTTTGTCTCTCCTGTTCTGTTTTGGTTTGAAATCTGTTGTGTCTGAGAATATTGCTACCTCTGTTTGTTTCCTGGGTCTAGTTGCATGGAGTATTGATTTCTGCCCTTTTATTTCCAGTCTTTGTGTTTCTTTAGGGGTGAGGTTTGTCTCTTGCAAGCAATAAATTGTGGATTTTTGTTTTCAGATGCAACCAATAAGCAAGTTGAGACCATTTACATTCAGTGTTATTTTGGTGGTCATCATTATGATGTTTCAATGTTGACTGGTTGATCCACACTCCTGTCAATTCATTCTCCATTCTTCCCTTTTCTCTGGGGTCTTTGGTGCTGCTAGTCTCCCAGTAACTGTCTAAAATTTGTTTATGCATTTTTGTAATGACAGTCTAGTGGTCATGAATTTCTTTAGTTTTTGTCATGAAAAGTTTTAACTTCTCTCTCTGCTATGAAGGATAGTTTTGCTGGATGCAGCAGTCTGGGTTGGCATTTATGCTCTCTTAGCACTTGGATGATGTCACTCCATGACCTCCTTTTAGAGTCTGTGCTGAGAAGTCTGCAGTTATCCTGATGGGTTTGTCTTTTTATGTTACTATTTTTCTTAAACTTTTTATATTCTTTGTGATGAATCTCTAGGATTTTTTTTTCTTTTTTGAGACAGGGTCTCGCTCTGTGGTCCAGGCTGGTCCTGAATTCACTTCAGAGCGGAGGCTGGCCTGGGACTCATGACAATCCTCCTGTCTCAGCCTCCCAAGTGCTAGGATTACAGGCATGTGCCACCACGCCCAGCTTATATGGTGCTGGGGAATCGAACTCTGGTACTTAGTGCTTGACTTAGTGCTTGCTCAAGTGCTTTAACTACTGAGCCATTCCCCCAGCCCCGAGTCTCTTGGATTTTAATTATGATGTGTCACAGGAATGTTCTCTTCTGGTCAAAGTTATTTGATGTTCTACATGCCTGCAGAAGCTCAACTTTCATTTCTTTCCTAGATATGGGAAGTTTTCTTCCATGATTTTATTAAATATGTCCTTTAAACCTTTTGTTCTAGCTTCTGTTTTCTCCTGCACTCCCATAATTCTGAGGTTGTTTCTCTTTGAGTAATCCATCAGTCTGTTTCCTTTTTGTTTTTTGGTTCTCACTGACCATATGAGCCAGTTTATCCAGCTCATCTTCAATATTCAATATTCTATTTTTGAAGTGTTTAAGATGATTTCCTATTTTTTCATGTGAATTTTTAATATCCTAGAGTTCAGCTTTCACTTTTTCTATCTCTACTCAGTCATTCTTTCACTTCTTGCATTGCCTTCTTTATGCCTTTATTTACTTCTTATGATCCTTAATGTTTTTAACAATTAAGGTTTTTCTTTGATTATCTCCATTTTGAGCCCCTTGTGCATCTCTTGTATGTCATTCTTGAGCTTTTTGGCCATTAGGTCTACTTTGACTTCATTTCCTGCCGCTTCTGCTGCTTCAGAACCCACGTTATCAGCTGCTGCAATGTCAGGTTTTTGCAGGTGATTTATTGCCTCTTTCCCTATGGCTCTGTTCTTGTTGATTATAGCTCAGGTATGTCAATGGACTCTGTCTCTACCCTCTGTATCAATTATATGGAACGCCTCCCCTTCCAAGGCCTTGGATCCTATTGTCCTGTGACTCTTGCAATCAGGATGTCTAAACAGTTCAGCAAAGTCACTGGTCCAGTGATGATCCCAGTTGTACATGCAGACATCCTGGTACCTTTAGTACCTAGTGCAGGAAGTGGCACATAGGGAGCATGGGCAGGGGTGCACATCCAGCCATGCTACACTGGAAAGTGCTAGCACAGGGACACAGGGCTCTATGAGGTGGGGCTGCAGGGCGCCAGTGAGGGCATGTGCATGGCCATGGGGCCATGAAGCACTGTGAGGGTGTGTGTAGGCTGCAGGGTGCCTCAGTGCCCAGGGCACCTGTCTGGCACAAGACTGCCTGGCATGGGACCACCTGGTACAGATCCTGCTTGGTCAGCATGGGTCCTGCCAGGCTGTCCTCTTATTTTCTTTTATAGTCCACACTGGTTTCAAAAAGTTTCATCTATTCCCAATTTCCTGAAGATTTTTATTATGATATATGGTTGGATTTTGTCAAATACTTTCTCTGCATCTATTGAAAAGATCATATAGTTTTTTATACAGTAGATGACATTGACTAATTTTTTGAATATTAAAACTTATTATCTCAGGATAAATCCACTTACTCATGATTTATTATTCCTTTTATAGACCTTATGAGTTGATTCCCTAAAATTTCATTAAGAATTTTTACACCTATGTTTTGTTTTGTTTTGAGACAGGGTCTTGCTGTGTAGTCCAGGCTTATCCTGAGCTCACTATATAGTCCAGGCTGGTCTCATACTCACAGCAATTCTCCTGTCTCAGCCTCCTGAGTGCCGATTTTACAGGCATGCACCACTATGCCCAGCTTATGTGGTGAGAGGAAATCAAACCCAGGACCCTACCCTGAGCTTGCAAGGCAAGCCTTTAACCACTGAGCTATTCCTCCAGCCCCGACACTTATTTTTATAAGACATATTAGCCTGTAGTTTTCTTCAAATTTTTTTTTTTGCTTTATTATCAAAGTAATATTTCTTGCTTAGAATGATTTGGGGATATGAAAAAGTTTATATATTTTTTCATAAAATTCATTATTTTAAAACCTGTAAAATTTGTAATGTCACTTCATATATTCATAAATTGGTAGTTTGTATCTTGACACTTTTCCTAATCAGTCTGACTAAATGTTTAAAAATTTTAATTATTTATTTTACTTTTTTTCTAATCAGTTGAGGCTAAACATTCATAAATTCTATTATCTTTTTATTTTTTCAGTTTCAGTGGTGTTCTGCATTGTTTGGTTTTCTTCTCACTGTTCTTCTGCTTTGATCTTCACTATTTCCTTTCTGTAACTTGCTGTGTTTCATTTGCTGTTCTCCACCTAGTTTCCTAAATTAGAAGCTGTGGCGATTGATGAGCCTTTTCTTCTTTCCTAATCTAGTTTTAATGCTAAACATCTCCCTTTACATACTGCTTTGGCTAAATCCCTCTATATATTTTGTAGTGGGTTTAGTTCTCTGTGTGTATATATATGATGGTGCCAGTCAGACATAGCCACAAGAGGAAACATGGTTCAGGAAAACAAACATGTAGTATAATCATAGGCTTTAGAAACAGGTGGCATGTCACATTGTGAAAAATCACATAGAAAAGCTAGTGAGTGGTCAGTCTGTAGAAGCAGGAGTGAGGGGAAAGTACAGGCTAGACGTTTCATTGGGATTTCCTTGGAAAGGCACAGAAGTTTAGGGTAAACATTTTAGTGCTGGTTAATTATGTCTAACTATGCCAAAGGTGTGTTCCTAGATGCCTAACACTTGGCACCTGGATGATTAGGGCAGAGAAATGTTGCTTCCTAGGGTTCATGGGTCAGGGGGAGGTATGACTCTGAACTGACTAGTGTGCCAAAAACATATTCCTGTTTTGCCCTCACTATTTCAAGAAATTCGCCTACCCCAGGATAGGCACTGTGTTACTGCCAGAAAGGATTGAAAGATGTCAACACTGATACAGAAAACTTAAAAAACATACTTTTCACTTCCACTCAGTTCAAAATGTGTTCTAATTTTGTTTTCTATTTATAATTGTATCACTTCATTTTTTTAAGTTACAAAGTTGTAATTTATTTGAAATGATGAGGCAAGAGAAGTATAATCTTCCATTAACCTGAAGGGGTCCCAAAGCAGGTTGCCTACAAGGCTCCTTGCCTAGGGGTTTTTAAGCTGGATGAATAAGGGAGCAGATTTTATTAAACAACCTGGTTGTTAAGGCCCCCCCTTAAGGCTCTCCTCACTGCCTTGGCTGTCATTTATCATGTTTTAACCATAAACAGTTCTAGGGAGAATTGTTTCAGGGAATGATGGTTACAGTCAGATGTTGTCTTGGCTTATTTATTCTTTATTCTGAAGCCCCTAGTCCCTATTTGCCTAGATGGCCACTATCTCCTGCCTTTATTACCACTTAAAGTAATGAACTCTAAATGCTTTTAGGGGTTAGGGCTGGCAACCAGTCGGGCCACTTAAAGATGACGTGGAGTGTTGCTATGAAGGCGGTCAGAAGTCTACTCCGCTGGGACAACCTAGAGGCTCTTGGTAGAGGCTGGGGGGTATGTTAGTCACTGGTTCTATTTGCATCACCACTTAATGCTTAATGGCTTCTAGGCAGGAGAAAATAAACTATACTATTAGGTTAAGAATGCATGGCCCAAAGAGAAGTGCCAATAGTACCATAATGATGAGACCCAAGAAGGGGAGCACCCAGATCCAGGTCAGGTTAAAAGACTACTCAAAGTGCATCTATGTAAAGATGAAGGCAAAGATAATACTTAACAGGTATTTCACGTAGTTCAAGTTTTCCAGTGGTTGGCTTTCTCAGGATGGTGGGGTCTCTAGGGATCTTCTCCCTTCAAGGCTGTGACTTGGGAATGAGGCATCCAGCAGGCAATTCCTGGAACTTGAATAATAAAAGAGTATCTCTCCCCACTCAACACACACACACACACACACACACACACACACACACACACACACGGTCACCTCCTACATTATCTCACTGAATAGTCTTTTGAACAGATACTTGAGATCTTAGCTAATTCTTAGTTGCAAGAGAAGTAACTGAGAATTGAGAGTCAGCATTAGAGCCTGTTAGTCACATGTGAGCAAAAGAAGAGGCTTAAAGGAACAGCTCCGACCAACAAGAGCAAAACAAACAGAACAGTCATTTACACAACGCATTTCATCCCTCATGCGCTCTCTGCAACATAAATTGAACTTTCTGCAGCATACATGTACCTTTTCTTTTTTGTCCTCATCTCTCTTTTTCCATTCAAGTAGGACAAAATCACCATAACAAACATTCTTTCTTATCCAGATTTTTTCCTTTCATTCTTCTTTTACTAAAATGATCCTCATGCCTACATCTTTCTTTATATCTTTTCTCTTCTATTTACTGGTTACTTTCTTCTGTGCTTTTTTCTTAAATATTGCATGAGCATGTAGTAGAAGAAAAGTACATTTATAGTCATTCTGTACTTACTGAGCCTAATGCATAAGTTAGAACAAACATTCAGTTCTACCTATTGTGCCAATGTTCCTGCTGGCAAAAGCCAAGTCTCAATAAAGTTTGTATGAGAAATGAAAGCTCAGCCAGAAGTCTTTTGCCATTTCTTCTTCTTCTTTTTTTGTGAATTCAGGCTAGTCCTGAATTCATTTTGTAGCCCACACTGCCTTAAACTTAGGGTAATCCTCCTGCTTCAGCTTAACCATTTCTTACAAAGGCACTACTGTCAGTTACCAGATTACATCTGAGTTACCAAGAGGCTTGCCTTGCTGGTTCTTATAAGCACAAATCAATTTATCAAGACAATCATTAGTAACCCCAGCATTATCTACCTCCTGATCAGAAAAATTAAGCTCAAGAAAAGTAGCAACACTGAGGTGAGATCTTTTAAATTTTAACAGAAAAGTCACTTATGAATGCAGGCAGACAGCAATAATCTTAAGGAATCCCTCTATTAAAAGAAGCATCTATTGCTCTGATACAGCTTAGCCATCCCTGTGTGTAGCTGCTTTGAAAAGTACCTTACAGGCCCCCGAATGCATCCTAGGCCTAGGTAAGGACTCCCAGAGCCACACCCTGATGCTCACATATGTAACCTGTCTTATCAGGTTGTGGCAGTTCTAAAACAAGGGCTTTTAGGAGAAAGTTGTTTGTTTTTTGTTTTTTTTTTTTTTTCCTTAGGCAAAGTCTCATTCTACAGTCCAGGCTGGTCCTAAACTCATTATGGAGCCTAGGCTGGCTTTGAACACAAGGCAATCCTCCTGCCTCAGGCTCCTGAGTGTTAGAATTACAGGTGTATGCCTCTGCACCTGGCTTAAAGTGGTGCTGGGGAATTGAACCCAGGGCCTTGTGCTCACTAAGTAAGCACTTTAACTGCTGAGCTATTTCTCCAGGGCTAGAAGAGAGAACTTTAACTATAAGTCTGTGGCTGTTTCTGCTCTGAGGAAAAGGGGATTTAATCTTTAATTTCCTTTTAGAAGCTCAAAAAAGGGTTTAGCTATTAGGCCACACCTTGGGATCACAGCTGACAGTCAATTAACCTTCAGTAAGCACAAAGTTGCTTCTGGTGCTAGGTGCCAGTAGCGTTTAGATGGGCCATCTGAAATAGCTCAATGTCCTAGGGTTACAATAACTTTAAAGAGTAAACTTGATTGGGGCAGTGACTGAGCCTTAGATTTTGAGACTCAGTCTGCCCTGCTAATGAGGCAATTTAAAGTCTGACCTAATAATCTCAGGTCTCCATTAGAGAAGGAGAACAAGTAAGATCATCTACCTATTACACAACAGGCTCATTTATCAACACTAGATCACTTAAGTTCACTTAAGTCTGTCCAAAAATATGGGGACTGGACATTCAGGCCTTCGCAAAAAGTCACATGTAAGGAAAAGATTATCCCATAAGCAACGAGGAGAAACGTCGTCACTGGTATTCTATTGATATCCATAACCCAACATGGGTTGGAAGCCAATGGCCTGGAATAGGAGATAAGAACAAGAGGCTTCCAGAGTTCAGGAGGAAGCTGATGTTTTACCTGTGATATTCAATGTTGCCTGAGGCTCTCACTGACAGTGAGGATTAGGCTGGGAGACAAGTAGAGCCTCTGGCCTTCTCATTCCAGGGACAATTAAGGCTCTGGGCCTAATTAGGACTCTGATCCTTGAACAGTAAGCCTTCTTGTGTCTGTCTTTACATGTTTAGGGCAAGGTATCTTAGGAGATCAACGTACATTTGGGAAACTTCTCTTCCAGTGGCCTCTTTGCTGATAAACATGAACAAACACAACACTTATTAGTTAATATACCATCCACGGGAAAGGAGCCAGCAGGTTACATTTGTTGCCTCCTAGTGCAACAAGATCCACATGTGTTTCGTCCTACTTTTCTTTTTCATGCTCTTCTTCCGTAACTAGATCGTAGAAAACAGAATTAGCAGTATACAGAGGATAATCAGTGAGAGTTCCAGGTCCCAAAGACTTTGTTGTGGTTTTCTTTTAGTATCAGGTGACAGTGTTTTTGCCTCAAGGTGAAAAAGAGGGACTTCTGTCCATTTTTCCCTATTTTATACAAAACAAATCCAATTAAAGTTTGGTGGTGTAATTTACACATCCCTCTGGAGGCCCATCTCCCTCATCTCCTAGAGGACGATGAGAACAGGTCTGGGCACAGAAGCAGCTTTAAAGTCAGGTTGAATTTCCTCCAGTTCCTGAGGACACAACTAGGGGAGTGTCTCCTGTGGCACTCCTGAACTCCCTGTTACCCATCTGTGTGACATCAGGAGTGATTGGCATCTCTTTTAGCTCCTCAGTCTTATGACTGGGGTATTTTCCTGAAGTAAGGAGATCTACAATGACAGTAGAAGGGTTGTGGACTCTGGACCTGCTGACAATCGTGCTGTAGTGTCAGTGAACTGCTCAGTCACTCTTGGTGAGCCTCAAGTTGAGTCCTCTCAAATTTATCTACAGACAGTAATTCTGAGATTCTTACCAGCCTGAATAAAAATATGCCAAAGGTAGGAGCAGATCTAGCCAAAGCAGTGAGGATAAGGGAGCCAAAAAAAATTGTTAATACAAAGTGATAAAGCCATTCATATCTGTCTCTCTAGAAAAAACTGTAAAGTCTAGCCTAAGAACCTAAAATAAATTATGCCTCTATCCAACCCAATCTTCTTCTATTTGGGCTCCCCAGTGACAAGGTAGGCGAAGGGTCAAAGAAATGAAATGTTGCCCCAGGGACAGCATAAGATTGGGGGGCCAAGCATCCCAGGAACCTTTTCTATCTCCTCCTATATGAACCTGTTAGAAACCGGGGCAAAATCTCCCTATGTTGCATGGGGAGGCTCCCAGATGTCCTCCCTCCCATCCCTTAAGGGCATTCTTTGGGTTAGGTCCCTACTAAATATGTAAGGACAGCTATGTTTCATGCCTCAAAATTTCCCAAGAAGGCTATTAAAAAAAAAGGTCTGATCCTGGCAGTTGAGTCATTTCGGAAAGAGACAGAGAGTACAGTTCTGCTTGTCCTCAGTGAGCATCTAGAGGGTGGGTCCTGAAGAGGCGTCCAAGTCCCTCAAATGAGAATATCCCCAGCAACCTGTGAATGACCATCTGTTAGTGGCCACAGACTGGGAAACATCAGGGAAACCGGTCAGTCCGAGCATTTACTCTCACTGACATGCCACCTGTTTCCCACTTCTCATGGCTGATGAAATGACCTCATGTCTGGATTAGAGCCCAGTTGCTGATGCAGCTGCAGCCAGTTCTCATCCTCTGCAGAGCAATCATGTCTCACCTAGCTTGTTCTCAAAATCTTTTCTCTCACAAAAGGAACAAGAAGGAAAAAATCCCAGATGCCTTTAAGAATAAAGGTACCAGCAGAACCTGGTGGTTCAGGCCTGTAATCCCAGCACGCTGGGAGACAGATATAGGAGGATCACAAGTTTGAGCTCAGCTTGGGCAACTTAGCAAGACCCTGTCTCAAAAAAAAATAAAAATAAAAATAAAAAAAATAAAAAAAATAAAAAGAGGTTGGTTACATAGCTCAGAACAAAGGCTTAATACAAAGGATTAATACAGTACTGCCCCAAAGTAAAAAGAATAAAGGTACTAGCCATGAAGGCCCTGAGGATTCTAAACTGTTACAAGAGGAACCCAGCCACCAGCAAGAACTAACAAAAATAAGAGATGGCTCTCAGAGATGAGCTACCAGGAGTTGTGTGCACAGTGGCTTTTAAGCAACCTGGAGGGGCCACATGTTAGAGACTAGTCTGTGGGGGGAGCAGAAAAAGGAGGCAGCTGTTGAAGCCCCAGTCTAAGCCAAGAGAACAGTCCTGTCTGTGAACAGGCACTAATACCAATTGTGCAAGCTCCCTTCCATCTGGACCTCCACCTCTAAGTTCTCCAGGCTGTTCCCCACCAACACTTTTAACCCTGGGGGCCTGCAACAAAGTGGGGCCTCAATGGAGGTGGTCAGACAGGCACAGCCTACACCTGTATCAAGGTATAAACTCACTTGTGTATCACAAGGTGATGAAATGTTCCATTTTTTGTTTATTCAGGAGAACACTGAGATAAATATGGCTTAAACGGTACAAATTTTATATACAAGAATGACCTCAGCAACGTTGAAAAAACAAAAAATAGTCTTGCCTTTTTTTTTTTTTTAACATCGGAGGGATTCATGAGGAAAAGCCAAACCCCTGATGCATTTTCAACAGTCAACACATACGGAGCTCAGATCACTTTGGCCAAAACTATAGGAAAGTACACAGATGTAGGTGGATGATGTTGAACAGAAAAATCCCTTTCCAATGCTTGTCTGAGCACCCAATCTTCTATCCAGTAACCCAGCAGGAATTATTTCCGAAAGCGCTTGAAAAGGGGGTGCACGTGCTTGGTTGAAGCCTTGCTCCGTGATGAGTGGTACTCCATGTACACGGTATCATCGGCCCCAGACATGGAGCTCATAGTGCCAAAGCGCCGGGATGCCTGCAGGGAGGGAAGCACCAAGCATTGATTAGTCTCTGAGTGGGAAAGATTCTGATTCCATAAAATTTATAATAAAACTCAATGTATTTTATTTTATTTTTGTGGTACTGGGGATCAAGCCTAGGGTGCCTTCACACTGAGCTACATCCCTAGCCCATTTTTATTTTTTATTTTAAGACAGTCTTATGAGGTTGCTAAATTGCCCAGGCCAAGCCTTTAACTGTGATCCTCCTGTCTCAACCTCCCAGAGTGCTGGTATTATAGGCCTGTGTCATAAGCAAGATTTACTAATACTTACTGTGCCTTGGGCATTTTTCTAAACATTTAGATACCATTACCTTATCTAATCCTCACACCCATTATAATTCTCATGTTACACAAGGAGAAACTGAGGCACAGAGCGATTAAGTAACTTTACCAAGATCACACAGCTAAGGAAACAGGACTTGAACAAAGGCAGTCTGTCTTGAGATTCTCCATTCTTATTCAGAATTCTACACTACCTTTCCTAATGACTATTTCTGAGCAGGTTTTAAGGAGGCAGAAGTTCTTTAAAATCTCCCAAACCACTATATAATTCTTTGAGCCAAGGGGAAAGCCAGAGAGTCCTGGACTCAAGCTAGGTACGGTAGTATGCAACTGTACTTCCAGTAACTCAGAAAGGCGGAGGCAGGATGCTCACTTAAGCCAGGAACTCAGGCCCAGGCCTAAGCAACGTAATAGCGATTCCCAGAGGAAGAGAGATTTCTGGTCAAGATGGTGGTGAGAAACAGAGCTGCACAATGCCTCCTTGTGGGCCCACGTAAAAAGTTGAGGATATAGTCAAAAACCACCTGTTCAAGGTAGCTAGCACAGGGAGGAATGCCTCAATGATTGAAAGGAGACCACAGGAAAGTCAGAAACCCCAAGAACATATCGGAAGCAGAAGTAAACAGCAGCCCAGGAAGCTATCCCAGGCCAACTGTGAACAGCTGGCAGCTGCCGGCATCCACAGATGGAGGAAAGCCCACACAGACCCCAGAACTTCTGACCAAGCTAGGAGAGGAAGGAGCGCCCCAACAACTGAAAGAAGGCCACAGGAAGGTCAGAAATCCTCAAGACATATTGAAAGTAGAGAAGAAGAAGCTCCAGGCCAGCTGAGTGTGACCCTGAGCTGCCGGCATCCACAGAAGGAAGAAAGCCTGCCTGGGAGCCTAGAACCTCAGACCAAGGTAAGCTCTGATCCAGTAGAAGTGGGAATTGACTGCAGCTGGTAGCCCTAGCCTCTAAAAAATGAGCCTGCAGGTAGTGCATACCATAAATGCAAAATGAACTCCCCCTAGAAAAGGCCTCCTGGAGCCCAGATCAGAAGCAGCACTTGGCATTCATTACAGAAAATGATGTAAGCAGGAGCCACTTGGTAAAAAGAGAGCCTGAGACTGATCTGTTTAAAGAACGGCACATCAGGGTTTTGGGGGTTACTCTTGAACAGTACTTAGGAAGAAACTGGTACAAGAGATAGCTGTGGAGAGGAGAGAAAGGCTGCCGACCTCCTGAATGGCTCAGGTGGTAGTAGGAACACCTCCAAGGGGAGGAAATCCACGATAAGCAGGAGAGCTTTGCAGAGGGGGATTGGGGTGAACAAGATACCTCAGAGGCCATGCTGTTAGGTCCTCCCTCACCGCCTCCCAGCACAGAACTCCCCCCAACCCCCTCATAGTCATCCAAAGAACCTCTCAGCTAAGCCTTCAAAGTGAAGTTCCACAACAAAAGAAACATGAGAAGACAGGGCAACAGGACACACAAATAAATGCCCGAGACCCCAGAAATTAATGTCATGGGCCCTGAAATAGTAGAACTCACAGAGAAAGAAGTCAAAAAGCAAATAAATGAGTCAAATACCCAGTTCAAACAAGAGAGCCTCAAAGAAACGCAAGCAATGGTCAGTGGGCTCGAAGAGGAACTTACTAAACAAACAGTGCTCCAAATGGATACAAAGCTCAGTAGGCATACAGAAGCCACAAAAAAGTTGACTGAGGTATGTAAGAAAATGCAAGATATTAAGGAACACTTTGATAGAAAAATGGAAATTTTGAAAAGAAATCTAGCTAAAATTCAGGTGAAAAATCCATGTGAAAGCAAAGAAAGTCAACTCGAACACTGTAAGGACAATATTTCAGACCTTAAGGACAAGGCTGAAGAAACAAATGCTATAACATTTGACTCCGAATTAGAAATGAGCGAAGTAGCTGGATACACCAGGTGATGGATGATTCAAAGAGAACCAATCTCCAGAATTATGGGTGTTAGAGAAAGAGCAGAAGACAGCATCGAAAGTAAAAAGAATTTATTCACTGAAATAGTGCAAGAAAATTTCCCAAATCTAGAAAAAGAAATTAATTTTCAGGTACAAAGAGCTTATACAACACCAAATAACCACAACCAGCAATGAATGACTCTCCATGACATATCATAATCAAAACCTCAGAAATGCAACATAAAGAAAGAATATTAAAAGCAGCAAGAGAAAAACAGACATTATTCTACCACGGCAAGGGCTTGAATTACCACAGATTTCTCAATGCAAACTTTGAAGTCCAGAAAAGCCTGGGGCAAAATCTTTCAAGCTTTAAAAGAGAGCAAGTGTCAACCACGTTGTTATATCTAGCAAAATTATCCCTGAAAATTAAAGGAGAAGTAAAAATTTTTCATGACCAAGAATCCCTAAAGAAATCTGTGACCACTTAGCCCAGCATTGGAGAAAACACTTGAAAGAATCTTTGAGAGAAACAGACAGACAAACAGCACCAAGGAATATGCAGGAAAGGAAACATCAAAAGAGAAAGTGTAACAAAAAAAAGACTGATATTTGAATCATTTGACTAGTATTCTAAAACAGTACCAGCTTTCTCCTAAAATCTGTGAAACATCCCCCCATAATTATTACTTTTAATAGTGTATTAGTTTGCAAAACAATTATATTCAACATGGGGAACTGGCATAAAATCTCTTAAAATATGCATGCATGAATTTATGGATGGATAGGAAGATAAAATTATTAATCAAACCCAGCAAGATGTTAGTAATTAGTGAAATGTGAATAAATATTTTATGAAAGTTTAAAAAATCCTGAAATAACTAAGTATGCCACTGTATCTGCTGCTTACATGTAATTTACTTTTGTGATATAGATGTAAATTCAGTCAATGTTACAATTCACTTATTCGGTCTTTGATGTGAGTTTATCCTGAGAAAACTGATTGATATAATGATAACCCGAATGTCTTTTGAATGTACAAATATTTACCTTTCAGTACTCAGCTAAGGAATTTGGAAATTTAACTTCTCTCTTTTTCTTTCTCACCTTTTCTAGCCTTATGAATGTCATGGTTATAGTTCTTTTCTTATGTGGATTGGTGGGGGAGGCCATGTTAAAGAATCTCAACAAAGATACAGTAACATATAGAGAAAAGAACTTTTGGCAAATTGTCCCAATAAAGGGCTCTGCTGGACCCAGAGAAGGTACATCAAGATACGGCCACTGAAGCCCATTCTAGGGGTGGGAAGCTGAGCCAAAGAGTGGTGATTTGAGTGGTCAAGTAAGTCAAATGCAGAAGATTAAATGTGTTAAATAGTACATGGTTTCTCTGATCTGGAAAACCCAGGATATACATTCTATAGAAACAAATGGGTGTGATGGTAAAAGTTTTGGGGGGATGGGGTAGTGCGGTAGGGTCAAAAATGGGGCAGGGAAGGGATTGTAATGTTGATGTGATATATATGCACAAAATACTCAAGTTTATCATAAACACTATAAATCACATATATATAAATGGTGAGAAAAATAAAATTAAAAAAAGAAAACTCCCATCTCTAAATAAATGAACAAATAAAAATAAAATACTCTGGGCTTGAGTTGTGGCTCCACCTCTTACTTGGCAGCCATGGGCAAATATTGAATGTGTGCGCCTGGGTGACCTCGTCTGTAAAATGGGGATAACCACACCTACCCTGGCAGCTAGAATATAAAAACAAATAATCACCTACAAGAGGGGTTCTGCCCAGTGCCCAGCTCACCACTGGTACCAGATTACAGGGGAAGAAAGCATGTAGCCAACCCCTCCTACCATGCCCACCCATAGCCTGACTTCGTGGGAGGGGCCTAATCAGGTGGCACCAAGGGCCAATGAGAACAGAAAGCTTCCCTGGGCTTCAGTGCAGACCACACACTTCATGCAGGAGAAAAAGGTCTGAGGCTGGAGGAAGGGCTACACCTGGCCCAGGAGACTGCTGCTTCCTTCCCTTGTGGCAGTCACTGCTCACCTGGCTTTAATGCCAACTGAGTTTCAAAAGCCCCTTCCTACACTGACTTCTCTCTTTTTGAAGGGACTGATAAGAATTCTCCGTAATGATGTTCTTTCACTATACCATATCCCACTGGCCTGGAATAGAGCAGGTGGCTCAGTGAGTATAAAGGAAAGACTGAGTATTTTTAGAACACTTTTCAAAGTACATGTTGAAGCTACTGTATGAGCTGATCCTGAGACCCATCTTACAGGTTGAAGAGCTTAGCTTAGGAAGAGAGCACAGGTGAACTGATTTGTCCAAGGCCACGAGGCAGCTGCTGGCCTGTCACATACACTGCCATGCCCAGTGACCTGCTGGACAGAAAAGTCACCTGTCTGCCAGCCTGGGCTCTAGTCTCAAGATTCTAGCAAATACTCATACCAGACTGCTCGATAAATAAGCAGGAGACTGGCCACAGTCACCGTGGTCCCCACTATAAATTTCCCCACTGAAAACACAATACAAAAAGGGACATGTCCCAAACGATTATCAGTGATTGGTGCTATTATTGTCTTTCCATTTTTTTTTCTGTTTTTCTAAACACCCCTCCCCTCCCCCCCAGATACACAGGCTATGTTTGTATGGGTACCAGCATCCTTTATGAGCGCTGATGTCTGTAGCCTTACTTACCTGGCTGGATCTGGAGCCAAATTCTCCTGCTACTACCTCTTCCTCTGCATCTAGGTCAGTGGCTGCCAGGACTTTCTGTAGGAGCTGCTGTTGCTCTTCTTTTGTGGCAAATGACAAGTCTTCATCCTCCATGCCAGCCAGCTTTGTGATCACCTGCAAACCCAACAGCAAGCATGCCCATTCTCCTCTCCCTTAGCCCAGCTCTACCTTCTCCCAAGGCTACTCATCCTGGTCACAACCCTCCCACAGCCCAGCTGGCCGGGTGGCCAACAACAGAGAGCTGCTCTTGGGCCTCTAAGAGACGGCTCCAGGAGCAACTCTCTAAAAGGGCTGGACTACTGTGCATGCCAGAGATCAGGGAGCTCAGAGGGCTCTGCTCCTACCTAACAGTCCCATACACAGGCGAGCTGGAATCTCAGTGGCTGTTAAATACTCTGCAGAGGTCTCTTGCCTTGCATAACTTAAAGGCAGGCAGACAGACGGAAAGGCATAGGCTGTGCCCTCTGACAAAGACATATCACCTCACTGCACTTGGGCCCTAGGCTTCCAGCAAGAGCGAGTGCTGAATCATGGTAGGCTGGCAAGAATCTATGGGCCTGATTTTCTCTAAAAGGGCAAGATAACAGCAAGGTGGAGGCTGGATTTTCATGTCCATGGGGATCATTTACAACAAGGCCTGCCTAGCCCTGAAGAAAGACCGAGATGATTAAAGAGGGAGCCCTCTTCACGATGCTTGCAAAGGAGAAGAGCCATAGGGAAGGATCTGAGTGAGCCCTTCAAATGGGCAGACATTCTGAGTACCAGCAACACAACACTAGGCCCTAGCCAGACTACTGCAGGCCACAGGCCTTCAGCACTCTACTGCCGCTCAGCAACACAGACGCCTGCCTCTGGGCTGGTCTTCGGAAGAACCGAGTGCTCCCTTTGTGCTGAGGCTCCGGCTACCCTGCGGTGCAGCAGGGCCCTGCAGGTGTGCGTGCTGCCATCAGAAAGAGTCATACAAAATGTAAAAAGTCACAGTGCAAACCCTCCCAAAAATGAGGCTCAAGCCAGGCCTGGTGGCCCAGGCCCATAATACCAACACTCTGGAGGCTGAGGCAGGAAAAATCGAAATTCAAACCCAGCCTAGACAACTTACTGACTCAGCAAGACCCTGTCTCAAAATCAAAAATAAAAATGGGTGTGGAGGGTAGGCACAGGAGGCCACAGTTCCATGTGATGGCCCTAGGCTTCATCCCAGTACCACCAAAAAAAAGAGGGGGGAGGGGAGCCCAAAATCCAAGTGCCCTCTCCTCTACAGAGACCAGCCTGACTGGTATAAAAAGTGTCACTGCCACTGGCTCAAAGAGGAGAAACCAAACAACCCTGTCCTGTCTATGGCAAATAATGGGAACTCTCATCAGTTCCCAGGCACACAACTGAGGGTAAGAGGCAGGGCTCTTTGGCGCAGCATGTGAGGATCTGGGTTCTACCATCAGCATGCATGCACGTGTGCACACGAGCACACATGCACAGGCATGGCACAACTGTCTATGCAGATGCCTTTTGCAATCAAAACCCTGGAGAGCTGATGTTCTACGATGTACTTTTTGTGAGAAACTTCTTTTCTTCTTCCAGAACCCCCCACCTACATCCTACAGAGACAGTTCCCACGTTACTCAAAGCCTGTCTACAGTACAGGAGGCTCAGGTGCCTGGGCAGCAAGCAAGGGTTGAACCTTATGGAGCCTGAGGAGGAGGAGGAACTCTCCTAAATGAAGGAAGAACATGCTCCAGAGAACCCCAAGGGTTCAAATCTACAGTCCCGCTGGCTAACACATTTCTCATCAACACCTAGCACTATCCCAGCAATTCACGCAGAGACAACGGAGAGTGAGGCAAAGTCTCTAACCCCAAATACTCTGCACCTGTCTGAGGTTTGTCCCATTGTTGGTGCCCCTACTTCCCCTGAAGGCTGGAGTACCATAAAGGCCCAGTGTATACATACCTTAAAGCTATAGCCCTGATCCACTAAGAATCTCTGTCGCTTGGTAGAGTAAGCCATTTCTTGTGTGTCCTGGGACACCAGAGAGTAGAAGAAGGCATTGTACTCTTCTGCAACCATCCCTGTGGGGAGAACGCAGGGAAAACACTCTCACTAGCCAGAAGCCAAGAGCCCTGGGTCCTAGACTCCAAAATAAGTACTGTGGTGGGAAAGCTCTGTGGTCATCCTGGTCTGCATGCTACTATGTCAAAATTAGAGCTTCTTGTGCATCAAAAAACACCATCAAGAAAGCAAGAAACCAATGCAAAGAACCAGAAAGTCTGTGAAGTATACCTGGTAACAGACTTGTGTCTCGACTGTATCATAAAATGTTACAACTGAATAAAACAAGTCAATTATAAAATAGGCAAAGGATCTGAACACATATTTCTCCAAAGACAATAAACAAATGGTCAATAAACACATGAACCATTAACATCAGCACCATTAATCACCAGGGAAATGCAAACCAAAACCCCAATGAGTATCACCTCCTGCTGGACTGTAGGATAATCACAACTGTTGTCAAGGATGGGGAGAAACTGGAACTCTCATACCCAATGGCTGAGAATGTAAATTAATGCAGCTACCTTGGGACTCAGTGTGGCAACTCCAATCCTGAATACATATTCAGGAGAACTGAAAACAAACCCACATGAGAACTGATGCATGAATTTCACGGCAGTATTACTCTAAGAGGCAAAAGGAGGAACAACCCAAATGTTCATAAACAGATGAATGGATATGATATATTCAAAAAGTGGAATATTACTTGGCAATAAAAACAGAATGAAGGACTGATATGTATGGGTAATCCTTGTGAAAATACTATGCTAAGTGAAAGAAGAGACAGAACGTAACTCCATTCGTATGAAACGTCCACAACAGGCACAAAGAGACAAAAGCGGGCTAGGCTGGGAGCCAGGAAAATGAGCAGGGACGGCTAGTGGATGTGATGAGAAAATTCTACATAGACATTGTGGTGATTGTGGTGATGGATGCACAACTTTGCGAACATACCAAAACCACCGAGCTAACTACACTTTAAATGGGTTACTAGTACATAAGCTCCCAGAAAAAAAAAAGAAAAGAAAAGAAAAGAAAAAAAACAGCACAGGAAACTTCTGTAACACTAAATTATTATGGAACTAAGACAGAAAATACTTAAGCCTAAAAAAACCTGATCCTTTAGGAAATGGTGAACACTTCTTCACATTTCAAATGTCGGAAGTCCTTGCAGTTCAGAGCATCTGTAACTGCATTCGAAGTCCATTCTTTGTCTTGCAAGAGCTCAGAGGTGCAAAGAAAGGGGCCCAATATCTAAGGTCAAACAATATTTTGGCAAGAAGGCCCAATTCTAATAAAAGTCAAGGGAAGTTTCAAATGAGATTTGCTTCATTTCTGTAGAATGAAGAGAAGTAATGAGTGACTTACTTCCGCACACGCTAGCAGGCCAGATTCCTGTCAATTTATAAAGCAGCAGGGATCTAGGGGCCCACTAGACTCTATCTAATGTTATATGAGCTCATTATCTTAACAGTCCTGCAAGACAGGACTGTCACCTCTTCTTCACTCTGTATGGGAAAACCACGGCCCACAGGGACAAGTAACTTGCCAAGGTCGTCTATCTATGTAGTGTGAAGCCTTAGTCCATGCTTTCTGAGTACCTTCCCGGTCTCCATTTTAAATACAATTAGCTGCCTCTCTAACATCTGAATCTGGTACCACTCCAACATATATGCCTACTAATCTTTCCATTTCCAAACGTCCTAGCAGTCCAGATACCTCCTGGTTCAGTAAGCAAATCTCCCAAGGGCAGGAACTATGTCCTGTCTTAGCATGTGCCTGGCTCTAGGAGATGCCACACCCTGGGGGCCTGGGTTACTCTCACTGCAGTTAACAAGTAGAAAAGGCAGCCTCCCATCAATCAGAGCAGTAGTGCCCACACCCCAGCCTCCCTGAGCCAGCCACCCCTGCTGCCATATCCACTCAGGTCATGCACACTGCCTCCATGCTGTGGCCAACAAACGCCCCCGCCAAGTAGATCCATAGCAGCTTTCAGCACTGCCAGTTCCACTAATGGCACGTCCGTGCCTACCTCATAAGCACACTGCCATTCCCAGCTGCCCCTTGATCCCCACCAACACAACTGCTCAACCAGAGCACATGCCTATCAGTTCCAGGCCACTGCCCAGAAAAACACCCACATAATTCATTCAATTGCCATGAGAAATAACAAGAACTAGGGAGCTCTTGGTCCTTGCTTTGCTCCCTGCAGGGTCCCTTTAGCTCAGGGACAAGGCTCTGGTCACTGAACACACACACACATGGGTTGGTCACCCCTATCCTCCCAACTACTATCCCCAGAGGAAATCCTGTCCCGTTCTCCCCCCACCCCCATCCTGTCTTTACCTTTTTTGGCTCTGAGCACACGCCCCAGCCTCTGGGCCTCCTGCCGCCTGGAGCCTCCATGGGAGGAGATCTGAATGAGGACATTTGCTTCAGGCAGATCAAATGAGGTGTCACCTACCTACAGAAACAAAGCAGGTATAGTTTTGGGAAGGTTTTTATATGCAAGACAAAGAGGGAAGAAAATCAACTGATACAGAATTCAAAAAATTTTAATTTTTATTTATTTATTTTTGCAGTGCTGGGATGGAACCCAGGGCCTTATGCTCAACACGACTCTACCACTGGTCTAAAATCTACATTAGCTCTGCAGAAAATGAAGAAAGACCCTCCTCTCTGTACAAAGGTCCTTCTAGGCAGGCAGAGGCAGAGCAGTGAATCTTAAAGGAGCCCTCTGTGACTTTCTATGAGTTCCAAGTAAATCACACCATCACTTGAATAATACCAGTCACCACCAGGACTCAGCAAGGCCCATAGTACTGGACACAGGGCAATATCGACTCGCTTTCACTTTTTCTGTTTGGCCACATATGTGGGTCTGATGACCACTGAGACAAGCACTCATGGAGAACAATGTGACCTAGGCTACTACCCCATATGGGGTCCTAACACGGGCCACTAAAGTTCCCAGCTACACACAAGTAGGCCCAGGGCCTACTCGCCCAGCCATGATCACTTTGCAGGGAGACCTCACTTCTTTAGTGCTTAGGTCTGTTTTCATTTGAATGACTTCTAAGACACCAGCCGCAGTTTCAGGGCTGAGTTAAAGATTCCCAGGTGGGCCCGCTTCTGTTATGGCAGGCCAAGGGCCATGACACACAGCATTGCCAGCTCTAAAGAGACGACCTCATGCCAATACACACTTATACCACAATAAGAAACAAACTTTAGCTCACTTTATAAAGGAAACAAAATTAAATGTCTACATCCTAAAAAGAAGTGGAAAAAAATCTCAGGTAAGCCTTCATAGATGACCAAAAGATACAAAAAAACCCTAAATCTGCCTCTTTCACTGCCCTTGGGTGAAACCTTGGCCCAGGCCCCAGACCTGCCCAAGTGGGAATGAAGACACAAGAGGGAAAGTAAGTCACTGTCCTCGAATCAGAGTGTACGCCCAGACTACTCCTGAGATGCTAGGGATGTTGCTTCCCGCCACCCCAAGTGCCACAAAAACCTTGGATATGAAGATGGTGTTGATTTTGGGGTTGTGCTTGAAATTCTGGAGAATCTGCATCCTTTCTCCCTGGGATGTAGGTCCATAGATGTAGGGCCTAGGGAAGAACCAGAGAAAGATCATAGAGTCAAACCTGCCATACTGAAAGCACGAGCGAAAGGGAAAAGACTTCTCTCCAGCAAAGCTGGCTGTCATGTGGGACAGCAGGAGATTGATGACAAGTACTGGCTACAGCCCAGTCATTGATATCCTAACGTCTCCATCTGTTCCTCTATATTCTAAAAAGAGGTAGGAATTCCAGGCCCAGGCCCACCCCTCTTCAAAATTCCCTCCTTTACTGCTTTTCCCAGTTTCAAATCTGTCACTCTAGGCATAGAACCTACAGAGGAGAATCCTCAAGTTTATGAAGCTCAGTGGATACAGCAAAGAAAATATTTGCACCCAACAAAAGGCTGGTGACAACTATTCCCTAACGACACAGCATCTTCCAAGAAATGAGCGGAAAGAAGGAAGGGCCTTTGGTCTCTTCCCATGCCCTCCACAGTGCCTCTAGACTCCAGCTCCCTGCCACAGGGCTCGTGCTGATCTGACAACCATGCTGACCACTGCCCCGTGGCACCTAGGGGGTCAAAGCCATCCTTACTTTGTCTCGGAAGAGGATGGTGGCTAGTTTTTGTAGCTTCCCAAGATGTAACAGTAGTGACAGTGATGAAGATATCAAGAGTGAGGACAGGCACCAGGCACAGAGCTTGGTACCGTATTTAAAAACTCCATCTGCCCGACCAATGACCCTTAGAACTGTAGAAGGATGATTTCAAATGCCCCAATCACACACAGGAAACAAAATCAACAGCCTGGCAGTGTGAAGGCCAAATGTGACTGTCTCTAGGCCAGGCCACCAACACCCAGGGCAGCGCCCACTAAGGGCCCAGGGCAGTTTTGTCCCTTCTCACAGTATTCCCCAACACTGTGCTATACAAAGGTCACGGCTGTGGCTCCTGGTTGGGAGGCAGGGCCTGGAGAAGCTGCACACCTACAGAGGAAAAGAGGATGTTGGTGGGGGAAGGGGGCGGAAAAGGAAGCAAAAATGATCAAGATATAATATGTAAATGCACCAATTTCTCAAGCTGAGTCTTATTAGGATGTATTGCAAATACGGACCAATAAAAGAATTTTTTTAAAAAGATCATAAGCAAAAGTTGTACCTAATATTCTATCATATGAGAGACAATCACAGTAAGCTGCCCTTCCCTACATCCGGCAGGTTCACTGTCACTGTGACGGTGCCAAGCAAGTTCCCATCCCTGCCGAGCAGGTGCCAGGGAGGCTGCAACCAAGAAAGAGCCTCCGGATGTGGGGCAGCCACTGCAGGAGGCTCCAAGGAGAAGTCAGGTAGAGGACTGTGAGAGGAAGGGCGGGGGGAAGGAGGAGGCTGCTAAAGATGACACAGTCTCACTGCTTAACTTTATACTAATGTGACAGAAAAGGACTAAAAGGATACAATGTGAGAAGAGAACAGGAGAAGAAATGATGGCAGTTGAGAGCTAGAGGGTGACATCTTGGAAGGTGAACAGTAGATGGGTGCAGGCACAGTAACTGAGCTAAGAGACCAGGGAAAGCAGCAACCTAAGAAGGTGGCTACACAGCGGGCCAGGTTTCTCTGCAGAACCCAGAAGGGTTCAGGAACCAGTACCCAGCTGGGCTGGAAGACAGGCTGGTGACAGACTGGCAGACAGCAGGCTGGCAGAGTGTGAGGAGCAGGCACCACAGCCTGCATCAGCCTGACTCCTCCCTCCCACCTGGCAGAAAGCTTGAGGACTCCCTTCCAGGATCTGAAGGAGCGGCTGGCACAGGACGTCAATACAGCTGAGGGCAATGAGGACAGTCGAAGTGCAGCAAGAGCGACGGAGGGAGCCGTCCCCTCTGCTACCACACGGATGTCCAGGAGACCAGGAGAGACCTAGAAGTGCTGGCATAACCTCTCAGTGAGACACACAGTGCTGTGGAAGACAAGGTGCTATTCCCTCAACCAGGAGGTGTGCAGGTTCTCACACTCACTAAGTTATACAGGAAAACCCGTCAGCTTCTTAGTGACTGACTCTCAAACACTGAAATGCAGCCATATATTCCCAAAACTGTGAGGGATTGGGGTAAAGTCAGGGCCAGTGGCCTATAATCACATGACTCTGGGAGGCTGAGGCAGGAGGATTTTGAGTTTGAGCCCAGTCTGGTTAACTTACCAAGACCCTGTCTCAAAATAATGTAACAATGTAGAATGGGACGGGGATGTAGGTCATGTGAAGGTGCTGGGTGGAACCCCCAGTCCAAAGCAAGGGAGGAAGAAAGCAGGCAGGCAGGCAGGCAGGCAGGCAGGCAGGTGGGCATAAAAATAACCCAAGCAAAAAACTCAAGGAGAGTTCAGTGAGCGTAGGGAAGCTTCAAAAGAAGACACTGTACTCTAGTAAGAGTCATTAGATCTGCATGGTGCTGCCAGCCTGTAATCCCAGAATTCTGGAAGACTGAGGCAGGAGGATCACAAGTTTGAGCTCAGCCTAAGTAATTTACTAACAACTAGTCTCAAAACATAAGAAGTGGCTAGAGATGTAGCTCCGAGCAGAGGCCTGGTTTTAATACTAAGTACTGGAGAGAGAGGGACAGAGGGAGAGACAGAGAACACACTTGCACAATGAGGATGAAGATATTATATATTTCTTCTCCAGCCAACCTGATGGGAAGATTGCAAGGCTCACAGCACCCGCAACCCTGCCACAGGGGGCGCAGGCCCCCTGCTTGGTGCCTGCTCAGCAAGCAGTTCACCACAGCCAGGTGTTAAGACAGCCTGGGGCCAGGAGTTAGTGAGGACACTGGCTGAGTGGTTCCTGAGAATCTCTGCCCCGTCCAGATGTTGATCCATACCTGGATGCCGGCCCTGCCCATCTTGCCTCCTGAGTCCCAGGAAGCAATCTCTGGACTTCACCTTCAGGGCTTACTCAGTCTGACGTTCTGGAAGCCAACTCCCATCCACCCAATTCACACGCTGGAGTCCAGACCCAACAGTGTCCCACCCAGCACAGCAGGACTCCCTGCTCTCGTCTCGGGGCTCAGCGTGGCCAGCCTCCCGTGCCCGTATGTTCTAACTCCAGACTCGGACCACCTGCTTCTCTGTCTGCTTGGTTTCTGAGACTGGGGGACAAGACCCTTCCATTCCATGAGGTTCTTGAATGTTTCAAGAAAAAATGCTGCCTCAGCATTCTCCACAGGGACGCTAATCTGGCCTGCAAGCAAACGCAGCTTTTTGATTCTTACTTGTTCAGCCGAATGGCATATTCCTTCAAAGCAAAGACATTGTCAGCAAAGACAATAATCTTGTCATTCCTCCTTTCGTGAAACTTGATCAGAAACTGGCAAGCTCTAAACTTGTTGGGGTTCATGGTATACAGCAGGATTCGTTTCTTGGTTTTGATTGCCACATACTCCCGATAAAACTCAGGTGACATTGGGCACCAGACCTGGAAAGCATAAACACCAGGAGTCATTTTGCAAGTTTAAACACCACACACTTAGAAATTTAGGAAGTCCTTTCATTTAGTACAACTGGCTTCAAAATATGTGAATTATGTCTTAATATCGTGATCCCCCCCCTCATCTGTGGTTTCAGTGACCCGCAGTCAACAGTGGTCTGAAAATATTAAATGGAAAACTATGGAAATACAGGATTAATTGACTTCAACTTGTACCCGGTTTTGAGTAGTGTGATGAAATCTCAGATGAAACTCTTAAGTGAATCTACTCTATTGTGCGTGGCTGTAAGTCACCCTTTGTCAAGCACATCTACACTTATAACTTCCTGTTATTAACGAGGCTGTTAACCAGGAAGGGGCCATCTCAGCCATCAGACTGCTGTCCCAGTGCCAGAGGGGCTGTGTTCAAGTGACCCTTCCTTTACTTAACCATGGCCCCAAAGCTCAGGAGTGGTGGTGCTGGCAGTTGGGATACACCAAAGAGAAGCCATTAAATGTTCCCTTTAAGTGGAAAGGTGAAAGTTCTCAATCTACTAGAAAAGAAAAATTCACATGCTGAGTTGCTACTATATGTTATCCACAAACCTTCCATCTGTGAAATCACAAAGGAAAAAGAAAGTCATGCTGATTTTGCTGGCACGCCTCACAAGACAGAAGCTGGAGCCACCGGTGTACAGTAGATGTTTAGTTAAGATGGAAATGGCAGCAAAGAGCAGGATTTGGTACTACCTGAGATTCCACAGCCACGGAAGGGCTTGGGCCAAATCCGCCACACACAGAACTACTGTACAACTACGAATACACCTCCACAGGGGTAAGCCAAGCTTGATTCCCAATGGTGAACCGGGACATTCCCATGTGTCAATCAACTAACAAAAATGTTTAAATGCAATTACACACTAGCTGCCATGTGAGGACAACCAGGTTCTCACCCAGGAATACCAGTGACCCCTTCCCTTAGACCACACCTCCACACGCAAGCCACCACTGCTCCCGAGTACTGCACTCTCCCATCCCCACCCACAGGGCCAGAGACACCCCAGTCAGACACCTGAGGACTGTGCACACAAAGCCTTCTGCAGCCAGGCAACCACCATGTGGTCCAGGGTTTCCATTCATCTTTATGCCCTGAACACCAATTTTCACCCACAAAATTCTATGACTGGCAAGCCCGAGGCTGGTAAAAGGTATTAATTAATCAATCAATGAAATATACAAATACAGGGGTATAGTAGAATAAGGAAATGTGAACAAGCTGTACATCTACTCTTCACAACGACACAGTACCACCAGAGAGAAAGAATTAACAAGACCTTTGGCTGGTGAGTCCCCATCGATCTGATGAACATACCACTGCCCAGCAGTCAGGAAGTCTTGACGGGGTGGCTGAAACACAGGATGACACTACGCATTGCATGGACCACACATTATTAAGCACCAACTGGCCATTTCTTGATCCTTCAGCACTACTTGAATATTTTCCTAAGTTTACTATTAGTCATAAAAAAAAAATCATCTCAACTTCTAATGCACAGAGGAGCAAACCGCGACTCTAGAATGATGCCACTGCCCAGGTGTGAATCCTGGCAGACACTGATCAATGTGACTTATAGCACGGTGTCCTCCCTTACAGGACTACAGTGCTGACAAGCAGAAAGAGACTCAGAGGTGACAAGCTGAGCCCTCTGGATAGTGTGTGTAGGCAGCCTGTCAGTATTTGGGCTGACATGTGGTGTTTACCTACTCTACAGTAGCCCTGGGCAGAAGCCACCCCTAGAGACCAACAAGATACACTGCAACACATCTCTGCTCTTTGGGCCCAGGATGTTTTCTCCCAACGACTTTTTTTTTTTTTTTTTAAACAGGGTTGTGCTCTGTAGTCCAGGCTGGTCCTAAACTCACTATGTAGCCCAGGCTGGCCTCAAATCCATGGTGCTCCTCCTGCCTCCACCTCCTAACAGTTGGGATTACAGGAGTCAGCCAAAAAGCTTGGGTAATTTTCATGTGGTGCTAGGGAATTGAACTTAGAGTCTTGTGCACACTAGGTAAGCACTCAAACCACTGAGAAATACCTCCAAGCCCTGACCACTCAATTTGGAATCCCACTCTCAATTTACTCAGAAATCTATCTGCAGAAACACGCATACACACACTGGTATTCACCACAGAGCCTTGCTTATAATTACAAAATATTAGGGTTTAAGGGTGCTTTTAATTTTGGTAGCAAGAACTGAACTCAGGGGCACTCTAGTACTGAACTACATTCCCAGCTCTTTCTCTCTCTTTTTTTTTTTTTTTATTTTGAGACAGGGTCTTACTAAGTTTCCCAGGAATGACGTAAACTTACGATCCTCCTGTTTCAGATTTCCAATGTTCTGTGATTATAGATGTGCATCACCACTCTTGGCTCAGGTGTAAAACTTCGGAAACCAAAAATGTATATGCACAGAAGAAACTAACTATAATACATCCATTTAGTGGTGTGCTCTACACCTGTAAAAGGGAGGAAGCTGGGCATGGCAGCGGCTGTCTGTAATTTCAGCTGCTTAGGAGGATAAAGCAGGAAGACTGCAAGTTTGAGGCCAGCCCTGACAATTTAGCAAAATCTTGTCTTTATAATAAAATAGATAAATAAGTAACTCAGCACTAAAGTCCTTTGTTTTTTAGATTTCACTGCCGTTTTTGCAATTTGCTTGCCTCATACATGCAAGGCCCTGGGAAAGATTTCTGTTAGGAAAAAAGCAAAGGGCAAAGATGTATCTATAGTATGCTGCTGCCTTGTGTAGGAGAGAGAGGGAAAAAATGCACACTACCTACTTATTTTCTCACACACAAAAAAAGGAGATATGAAAAGAAGATGGTTCTCAGGGAACAGAGGAAAGTGAGGAGGAACACTGCTCCTTGGAGTGGACATCTTCATGACTTGCCTCTCAGAACCATGGACACTAAAACATCAAGGGCAGGAGTGGGTGGGGGACCAGAAATGAAATAAAACAGAAACAAATCAAGCTTACTCAATGTCAAAAAGGAATATCATAGCCACACAGAGGGATGGGAAGGAAAAAACAACTAGCCAAGTAACTTTTAAGCAGCCAAAATGGTGTACTTGAACCACAGACAAGAACTGAAATCAGATATGGAATTCTACTTTTACCATAGTGGTATCAGTTAGCAATTTAAGGCTCCTTTACACATCCTCTAGAAGGAGCAAATAAGAATATTGTAAATAATGAAAGTCAAGTTTCTCCATGTCTAAGAAAGGAATTACACACATGGAAAGAGGTAAAGTAAGAATAAAATTTGTGGTGTTTAATTATATTGACAGTACTACCACGAACTCATGATTTTTTCTAATATTATGAATATTTGTTTGTATTTATTTTTATTTATTTTACTAGAGACTGGAACCAAGGTCTTTACGTGGAGGTTCATCTCCAGCATCTCCCTCCCCTTTCCTTTTTTCCCCACTATTTTTTATTAATATACAAATGTAATACATAGTATTTACAATGAATTTGGGTGTTTCGTGCATCTATACATCACATCGACTTTACAATCACTTCCTATTTTGTACCCTCCCAACCCCTCCCTATCCCTTCCCCCAGCTCCGGCTATCACTTCATATGGTTCCAAAGAATGTCTGTGTTCTGGGTTTTCCAAGTCAGAGAAACCGTACAGTGTTTAACATACTAATCTTCCGCACCTAAGTCATTTCACTGAAGTCAGCACTCTACCTCAGCTTTCTAGTCCTCGAATCGGTTCGCAGTAGTTAAATCGTGATGCCTCTTCTCTGAATCCAACCAATCCCTTTATTGGGATATTTACCAAAAGTTTTTTTTTCTATATTTTGCTATATCTTTGTTGTTATTACTAAACCTGGCCCTATCCACCAGTTCACATTAGAAAATAACTACAAGCATGTAGTTCAATAGACTAGTAAATTTGGGAAAGAAGAAAAAAACAACTAAATTTCAAATGGAAGGTGCATACTTGTGAACTCATGATTTTTAATGTACAGTGGCAGATAAAAAATATCTACAGATATGACACGTGCATGCATCCACACCTCCCGGCAGTCCACACAACAGATCTAGCAATGGCATCCTAGTAGTCATGAAAGGCCCCAGCACCCAGAGCTCGGTGGGAAAATGGCTGAATCTAGGCCCAGGGAAGAGAACTGCCACATGTAGCTGAAATATCTTGCTGTGCCAGAAAGCAAAGTCATATCCAAAGACCTAAAGGGCCATGTCAAATGGATTATAGAGCCAACAGAAAGGGGGTCCCACCAATAAAGGCTGGGGAAACCAGAACACCAAGTATGCATGACAGAATACTCCCAAGAGCTCCTAAGTGTGGTTCAGAGGAGTTAAAGGTTATGGGAAGGGCTGGGAATGTAGCTCAGTGCTCGCCTCACATGGGCAAGGCAAGGTTCAACTCCCCAATGCCATAAAAATTAGCTGGGTGTGGTACCTGTAATCCCAGCACAGGTAAGGCTGAGGCAGGACGATTACTGTGAGTCTAATGCCAGCTTGAGCTACACAGTGAGTTCAGCACCAGTCTGAACCACAAAGCAAAAGCTCTTTCATTTAAAGAGAGAGAGAGAGAGAGAGAGAGAGAGAGAGAGAGAGAGAGTGAAGGTTAAGGGAAAATCATCAAGGGTATACAATGAGTTTTGCGTTTTGCCCTGAGCACATGAGGCCAGAATGGTACATGCTGACAACAAGTGCATACTGAAGTCATTCTTGTCCCAAAGTGGCAGGCAACACAAGGACACTCTGCAGGTTCCTGGATCTATACATTGATTACCAGCATGCAGCATATCATACACCCAACCTTGATGGCTCCTGATTCACTTGTGCAGCTTGTTTAGGATCGTGGGAATATTGAGTGGCTGGTTTCGACAGTCTCTCACATGATTTGCTGCCCAAGAAGCCCTTCTGTAACTCCCTTTCTAAACTGGAAAGGAACCTGTGTTCACAGCTGCACCTTGCTCGTGATACAGTCTCCTCAGGCCTCTCACTGTTCGACAAAAACGGGTCTCTGAAGAATCCCTGCCTCTCTGAGCAACCAGCATCAAGGGACACCCGCGCAGGACAGCCTATGGTTGGTGCTGCCGACAAGTGGAAGAAGCTAATAAAAAACAATGAGGTGCTGTGGGTTTCAAAAATCCTGGGACTGTGTACATACAAGAAGAACCCTCTGGAAGCTTTGCTCAGGAACGGGTCACAGCCCACAGTGAAAGGGTACAGGGTTTTGGTGGGGACTGTGCAAACATCACAGACTACGTCTTCATGCTGCCACTATTCACAATCACTGCTAACGTTACATGCCGAACAGCACACTGAATTCAAATCCCAAAGTATTGCTATTGCTGTTTTCTGGTTTTCTGGGGCCATGTTCTAGTATAACTCCATTGGATCTAGCTTTTTTAGCCCTTGTGATTTGGATCTGGAATGTCCCCCAAAAGCCTCGTGCTTAGGTGATTCAATCATGGGGGTTAATCACTGGTTTCCTGTGTTGCAAAGTGGTGGGACCTGATTAAAAGGGGCAGATCACTGAAGCACGTCCTGGAAGTGCATATTTAAGTTCTGCCCCTCTTTCTCACTCTTGACTTCCAGTCTTGCCATGATCTGAACAGCTTCTCTCAATGTAGGCCCTTTGCCAGACCCTTCCCCCAGTGCCAGCCACCCATGAATGGACTCTCATGTCCTGAAACTGTGAGAGAAAATAAACTTCTCCCTTAAGTTGTGGGTGTCAGATAATGTGTCCCAGCAACAAGAAAATGACTAAAATACAGCCAAAGCAATTTTTTTCCACAGTAAAACCTTTAAAAGCTTACTTTTCACAGAATATGAAACACAAATAGCCCATGGTGTCATTAGTAAATAGGAAAACACAAATTCAGACCATGGAGAAAATCCATTTTATGATTAACAGATTAGTAAAAATTAAAACAATCACTATTACATGATGGAAACGATATGGAGCAATGTCACCCTGATTACTGGAACAGCCACTCTCAGAAACACGACCAGTGAACAGAGTATCTGCAGTCCTCCAACCCAACAGTGCTCCTCACAGGTACGCCTGCCTGGCAGGAGCTTTCATACCTGGGCCACAGCCCACAGTGTAAATAACACTGCTTTAGACAAATTCTTGCACAAGGGCACAAGAAAACTATATTTGCAACAGCTCTGTCATAAATTTTGGCAAAAAATGTTAAGCTGTAAATTACATATAGAGAAAATAAACTAGTGGTTGCATCAGGCTAGAGCAGAAGCCCGGATACACAGGAAGAAGGGGGGACTCTGTAGCGGTAGGAGACTTCTAACAGTAGAATGTGGGAACAGATGCACAACTCTGTATTTACCAGAATCACTCAACTGGTGAATATTACGCCCCACCAAAGCTCCTAAAAACACAACTTCACAGTTCAAATGTCTAACAGTAAAGAAGATTTTACTGCTGTATATTCCACTAGATGAAAAGTTTTGATACTTATGTACAAAGGAATACCACACAGTGATTCGAGCTGAACTACAGCTCCACACAGCATCAAAGGAATTATGCATCACATCGCCATAAAAAGACAAAAGTCAGAAAGGAATGTATATAACTTGATTCAATTTACATAAAAGTTGTTTTTTAAGTCAGGCAAGCATGTTTAGAAAAATGTGCACAGGCAGAAAAATAATAAAGGAAAGTAAGAAAATGACAGACACAAGTTCCATAATAGTGGTAACCCCAACCGGAAAGGAACAGAGGGCCACAGTGACTTCAGCTACACCGGTCTTAGGACAGGTGGTGTGGCTCAGACACAACTGAAAAGAAGGGGCTTTCTGCACAGCAAGTACCTGCGAGGATCTTCACACTCACCTCCACCCAGAAGGCCACTTCTCACTCCTTCAGAGGCTACTCTGCTCATGCACTAATGGTCATTTTTACGTGCAAGAAAGAATTATTTTTTCTGGTTGTTTCTTACCTTTGACTACAGAGTTTTAACATCTACCTGAGCAGGTAAACGTTATGAAATGATCAAGGCCAGGCTGCCTTCAGGGGCTTCGACAATGAGAGCAGCCTCAGAGGTTGCCCATGAAGTAGCCCCCTAGGGATTCCTTAGGGTAAGGGTAGGCAGAACACCCTAGGAGCTGATCCACAGAAGGAGGCAGTGGCTTACATTAGCATCCTGACTACCATTTACTGACTGCCTGACCTGGGACAAGGACTTCTGCTGTACTCAGCTGTGGAGTGAGCGTCATACTGCCTACCTCATAGGGTGACTTAGGCATCCTACAGGAGGTAGGAGCAGGCTAGTCCACAGCTGATGTACATATCTGTCCACAGGAACCCAACTGATCGCTCCTTGCCTATGGAAGGAGCCCTGGCTCAGATGCCCACCCAGTCAGGCCCAGTTACCTCAGCACACTGGACTTTGGCGATATAGCCGTTGTTCTGCAGCTCCATCCAGTTGGCTTCGTAAAGCTTGGGCCCAATCAAAAAATTTAAGTCAACAATTTTGTCATCTTCCCGGACAAGGGTTGCAGTCAATCCCAGCTTGCAGTGGGCCTGTACAATGGTAAGTACTCGTCGGAACATCTTGGCTGGGGAAATAATAGAGCACTCACATTACCACGTTTGAGTACCATAAACAGTAGGCAACCCACCAAGTGCTTATTTGGGAACGAAGTATCCTCTTTGGTGAAATGTCTGTTCATTTTTATTTACTGTTTTGCCTGTCACCGGAATATGTAACAGCTCAAATTGCTATGTCCAAAGTCTAACTCAAGGCCACCCTCCAGTGAGGTTGCCCTCCCCGCAACTCTCCGTACTTCAGTAAAAGCACACACAATCCTTCCTCTGTGCAAGCCAAAAAACAAAGCTTACTGAGCATACAGAAGCCACAAATAAAAAGTTGGCTGAGATAAATAAGGACATCCATGATATGAGGGAACATTTTGATACAGAAGTGGAAATTCTGAAAAGAAGTCTAGCTAAAATTCGGGTTATAAAAAATATACTTGAAAGCAGGAGAAGTCAACTCAAACATGGTAAGGACAGAATTTCAGATGCCAAGGAAACAAATACTATGAATTAGGCAGGACTCCAAAATCAGAAATGAGCAAAGGAGCTGGATATAACAGTGGATGAATGATTCAAAGAGAACCAACCTTGGGTGCGGGACAAAGAGAAGACAGCACCAAAGGTATAAAGAATTTATTCAATGAAATCATACAAGAAAATTTCCCAAATCTAGGAAATGAAATTAATATTCAGGTATAAGAAGCTTATAAAACATCAAATAACCTCAACTAGCAATGAAACTTGCCACGACATATTATAATCAAAACCTTAGAAACACAACATAAAAGAATGCATGCTAAAAGCAGTAAAAGAAAGACAGACATTATCTTACTATTTCTATGGTTCAAATCACCATAGATTGTTCAATGTAAACTTTAACCTGGGCAAAATCTTTCAAGCTTTAGAAGACAACAAGTGTCAACCCAGGTTGTATTCAGCAAAATTATCCCCAAAATTGAAGGGCAAGTAAAAATTTTTTAATAACAAAGAATCCCTAAAGAAATCTGCAACCACTAGCTAAGCACTGCAGAAAATACTCGAAGGTATTTTAGAGAGAGACAGAGACACAGGCAACAACAAAGAACACTGAGAAGAGGAAACATCTAAAAAGAAAGTATAACAACAACAAAAAAAAAAGCAAAGAACCTTAACAGGAGAAGAACAGATCAATGACAGGACTGAGTAAAAATCTTACAGCAATTACTCTCAATGCTAATGGTCTTAACTCCCCAATCAAAAGACACACACTGGCACACTGGATCAAAAAACAAAACCCAACCATTTGTTGTCTGTAAGAGACACACTTCATCCACAAAGAAGCACACAGACTGAAGGTAAAAGGCTGGAAACTAATACTACATGTTACTGGAGCCGGGAAACAAGCAGAGTAGCTATACTATTCTCACACATGGCAGACTTCAAAGCAGATCAGAAGAGATACAGATGGCCACTGTATACTGGCAGAAGAAACAATGCAACAGGAAGAGCTTACAATTATAAACATATCTGAACTCAATGTAGGCATACATAGTTACATACAACAGAAACTACTGGACATGAAGGGCCAAATAATCCCCAATACAGTCACACTAGGGGATTTCAGTACCCCAATCTCACAACTTGACAGATCAATCAAACAAAAATTCAACAAAGAAACATCAGGGCTAAATCACACCATGAAGCAAATGGACTTAACAGATACCTACAGACTATTCTTTCCAACGTCAAGAGAACACACCTTTTTCTCAGCAGCACATGGGTCTTTTTCCAAAACAGACCATATCCTTGGACATAAGATATGCTTAAATAAATACAAAAGAACTGAAATCATTCCCTACACATTTTCAGATCATAATGAAATAAAACTAGAAATCAAGAGCAAAAGTAACTACAGAAACTATTCAAATACATGGAGGTTAAATAACACATTATTGAAGAAGGAATGGATCACAGAAGAAAGTAAGAAATCAAGAAATTCCTAAAATTAAATCACAATGAAAGTACATCCTAACAGAATCTGTGGGACACAATGAAAGCAGTACTTAAGAGGGAAATTTATAGCTATGACTGTACATATGAAATAAATAGACCAATTGGAAATTAACTATCTAATGATGCAGCTCAAAGACCCTGAGAAAATAGAATAAATCAAATCCAAAGGTAGTAAAAGGAAGTATAAGAACCAGAGTTGGGTTTTCAAAAGGATAAGTAAGATTGATAAATCCCTAGCCAAACTGACCAAAAGGAAAGAAAAAATCTACATCAATGCAGTTCCAAATGAAAAAGATGAAATCACAACAGACACTGTTGAAATCCAGAGAATTACACAAAATTATTCTGAAAAACTATATTCCAACAAATTCACAAACTCAGAAGAAATGGATAAATTCCTTGACACATGATACACTAAAATTGAGCCAAAGAGATACAGAAACCCTGAATAGAGCAATAACCAGGAATGAAACTGAGGTAGTAATAAAGGATTGACCAACCAAAAAAACCCTAGGACCTGATGAATTCACTGCAGAATTTTATCAGAACTTTAGGGAAGAGTTAGTGCCAATGCTCCTCAAATTCTTCCATGAAAATAAGAGGGAACACTGCCCAACTCCTTCCTGGAAGTAAATTTTACCTTGATACCCAAATAAGACAAAGACCCAAGACAAAGAAAGAAAACCATAGGCCAAATTCCTTAATGAATATTAATGCAAAAATCCTCAATAAGATACTTGTAAACAGAATGCAAAAATTATTAAAAAGATCATACACCACAACCAAGTTGGCTTCATCCCAGAGATGTAATACATCACATAAATAAAAACAAGGACAAAACTACAAGATTATTTCAAGAGATGCAGAAACAGCCTTTGACAAAACACAACACCTCTTCCTGATCAAAACTGATGAAAATAGGTATACAAGGATCCTATCTTAACTTGATAAAAGCAATTTATGACAATCCTACAGCCAACATCATCCTAAATGGTGGAAAAACTGAAAGCATTTCCCCTCAAATCAGGAACAGAAGTGTCCATTCTCATGACTCCTATTTAACATAGTGCATGAAACCTTAGCTGGAGCAATCAGGCAAGAGATGAGAATAAAGGGAATATGCACAGGAAAGGAAGAAGTCAAACTATGCTTATTTGAAGATGATATGATCTTTTACATTGAGGACTTCAAAGACTACCAGAAGACTCATAGACTGAATAAACAAATTGAGCCAAGTTGCAGGATATAAAATCAATACACAAAAATCAGTAGCTTTCCTCTCCAGCAACAATGAAAACACAAAGAAAGTGATTAGAAAAAAACTCCATTCACCACTGCCTCAGAGAAAACACCTAGTAATCAACCTAACAAAGAAAGTGAAGGGCCGCTATACTGAGAACTATAGTACTTTGAAAAAAAAAGAAATCCAAGAGAATTTTAGAAAATGGAAAGACATCCCTTGTTTCTGGATAGGCAGAACTAACATTCTCAAAATGGCCAGATTCAATACAATCTCAATCAAGATACAGACTGATAGAGATTCAATGCAATCCCAATCAAGATACCAGCAGCATTTTTTAAAGAACTAGAAAAAAATGACCCGAAAATTTATATGGAACCACAAGAAGCCAATAGTCAAAACAATCCTAAGCAACAAAATAAAAGGAGGAGGCACCACAATATCAGATATCAAATTATATTACACAATAACAGTAATAAAAAGTGATATGGTACTGGCACAAAAAAACAAGGCAGGTGGATCAATGGAATAGAATTGAAAGTGGCCAAAAATCCTTGAATACATTCAGCCATCTCATACTCAGCAAAGGGGCCAAAAATATACACTGGAATAAAGATAGCTTCTTTAACAAATGGTACTGGGAAAACTGGCAAACCACATGCAGAAGATTGAAACTAGACCCACAACTTTCTCCATGCACCAAAATCACATGAAAACAGATCAAAGACTTAGACATTAAAACAGAAATAGTGAACTTGTTGGAAGAAAAAGTAGGCAAAATCCTCAAAGACATAGGCATAGGCAAGGAATTTCTCAATAAAACACTCAAAGCACTAGAGGTAACACCAAGGGACTATATGATATTAAAAAGCTTCTCAGCAAAGGTCATAATCAATAGGAGTGAAGAGAACAACCACAGAATCAGTGACACCTCAGACAGAAGACTATAGTCAGGAATATACAAGGAACTGAAAAAAAGTAGACCCCCAAAATAAAGGACCCAATCAAAAAATGGGAACCTGAAATGAATAAACAGTTCTCAGAAGAAGTATAAACAGCCAATAAATACATTAAAAATGTACATCTATAGCCATCAGAGAAATGCAAATTAAAACAATGCTGAGTTTTCATCAAATGCCAGTTAGAATGGCTACTATTGAGAACTCAAAAAAACCAGGCTTGAGGAATAGTTCAGCAGTTAAAGTGCTTGCATAGCAAGCGCTAAATACCCAAGTTTGATTCCCCAGAACCACATAAACTGGGCCTGTAATCCCAGCACTGGAAAGACTGAGGCAGGTAGATTGCTGTGAGATCAAGGCCAGTCTGGCTACTAGACTCAGAGTGAAGCCCTGTTGAGAGGGGGGAGGGGATAGAGAGGGATGGGGGGAGAGAGGGAGGGGAAGGGGGGAGGGACTCAAAAAAACAAAACCAAATGCTGGTGAGACTATGAGGGAAAAGGAACCCTACTACATTGCTGGTGGGACTGCAAACTCGTACAACCACTATGGAAAAGCAGTATGGAGATTCCTCAGAAAACTGAACATCGACACCTCATTTGACTCAGCAATACCTCTTCTGAGTATCATCCCAAAAGAGTTAAAGTCATCATACTGTATCAGCCAAGCATGGTGGTGCACACCTGTAATCCCAGCACTTGGGAGGCTGAGAAAGAAGGATTGTTGTGAGTCTAAGACTAGCCTGAGCTTCACAGTGAGCTTCTGGGCTACAGAGACCCTGTCTCAAAAAGAAAAAAAAGTCATCATACTATAGTGATACATGCATACCCAGATTTATAGCAACTCAATTTATAATATCCAAATCTTGGAAGAAGCCAATATGCCAAAGTACAGATGACTCGATAAAGAAGATGCAGCATATATACAAAATGGAGTATTACTCTGCAATCAAGAATAAATTTGGGTCATTTGTAGGCAAATGGATGAACCTTGAGAACATTATGCCCAGTGAAATGAATCAGATCCAGAAAGTTAAATATCATATAGTTTCTGTAATATGAGAAAACCAAACCATTAAAAACTATAAAAAATACAGAAGTAGTAAGAAGACAAGACACTGGGGAAAGGGAATGGGAAAGGGCAGGGATGAGAGGGTGGGAAGGAGGAGAGGTGATATGTAAATTAAAAAATTAAAAATTAAAATTGTTTAGAATGCTTTGCTATTAAAACAACCATGAAAATAATGTTGATAAATGTATTTAATAAAAAAGGTGTGGCAGCTGAAAAAAAAGAGACACTAATAGATGGTATGACATAGGTGAACTACTATGCAAAATCAAAGAACCAGACACAAGAAAACACAGTACAATTCCGTTGATACAAAAATGTCCAGGAAACGCAAGTCTACAAGAAATGAAACAATTCAGTGGTTTCCCAAAGACAGGAAAAAAACAGGAGCCAAGTGCAAATGGGTGTGATAGAGATGTTCTAAATTTGGATCATGGTGAGACAATCAAAACTCCATGAATTTATTCAGACTCTGAACTGCATACTTACAACGGGCAATTTTAAGGCCTATAAATCCTATCAATAAAGATTTTTTTAAAGAAAAAACATTTACCTGTAATACACAAAGAAATAGGGCTTCTATTATGAGGTATAATCAAATATACAATGAATGTTTAAATTTTTAAACAATTTATTACAGTAAAAAACACACTGCCATTAATCCCCCTCTAAATACTTTCTTTTGATTCTAACACTTAACCCA
>PVKB01005222.1:61648-105795 GCA_004027205.1 Ctenodactylus gundi
TTTTTTTTTTTTTTTTTTTTTTTTTTTTTTTTTTTTTTTTTTTTTTTTTTTTTTTTTTTTGGAGACAGGGTCTCACTCTGCAGCCCAGGCTGGTCCTGAACTCATTATGGAGCCCAGGTGGCCTTGGACTCAAGGACAATCTTCCTGTCTTAGCCTCCCAAACGTTGGGATTACAGCACGAGTGCGCCACCACTCCCAGCTTATGTGGTGCCAGGGAATTGAACTCAGGTACTTAGTGCCTGAGTAGCACTTGCTATTTTAACTGCTTGAGCCATTCCTCCAGTCCTGCATTTACCTTTCTGTCATTCTGACTTTAAGAAAAAGCCAGAAGTCATGTGGTGCCAGATCTGGTGCACAAGTGAATGTGGACACGGTGTGTAATGCTTCGATGAGCCTAGCCTTCTGTTGGCCTGGCATTCGGCAGGCGCACTCACAGTATTTCTGAACACACCTCATAAAGACACTTAGGAAAAAGAACTTCCAGAACTGCTTCAGAAAGTGGCGAGCACGATGGGATAAATGTGCTCAAAGTGAGGGGGTGCATTCTGAAGGGGATTACTGGCAATATATCTGACACTGTAATATTTTTTGTATATTTTTTAAAATTTAAACATTCATTATAAATTTTTATCACACACTGCTATGGTTTGTATCTGGAGTGTCCCCCAAAAACCTCATGTATTTGGATACGGTAGGTTAACTAAAAAACTATGCTATTGGGAGGTGGGGCCTGCCTGGAAGAGATTGCTTGGCATTTGACTTGGAGAGATTGTCAACTTGTGTAGACTGGGGATGTGGGGGGAGGACAGCTTGTCCAGGGTAAAGGCTTTCAGTCAGCTGTTACTGACTTGTATACTAGGAAGTGAGGGAGGGAGAACCCACTCTGGGTGTGGGAGGTCCAACTAGCAGTTTACAATGAGTAAAGGAAGAAGAAACATTGTTACAGCTTCTTCCCGGGAAAGCCCCAGCCTTTGCCCAGTCTCCAAATTTCATCTTTTCCTTACTTCAACTGGCTTTCTGTTTGCAATGGGGTGAGCAGCTCTTAATCCTCTTCCATGTGTTTCCACAATTGCGGATTGCCATAAATCAACTGTTCTGAGACCTTCTTAAACTGTGAGCTAAGTAAATCTTCCTCCCTTAAGTTGTAGATGTTGGATATTTTGTCCCAACAATGAATGAATCAGTAACTGAAATACACATCATACACACTGACTAAAGACGAATATATCCGCCTTCAAAGAAAGCACAGTACTATCTAAAGAGCGATATACTTGCCCACACCCCAGTTTCAAAAGACATTAAAAATGAGGAAAGGCTAAGTAAATAATAAAGAGGGAAAGGGGGTGGGGGGAGACAACACATCATTTTCTAAATGATTACTCTAGGCCACTGATTAAGGAAGCTGAGAATGCATATACCCACTTAACACCTCACTCATCCCCACACTTGAAAACTATGCAAAAGCTTTATCCAGCTGGTGTTTTTACCCAGTTGGAACCACACACATTTCTTCCCTTAACCCAACAACTGGAAATCAGTTTCCATGTGTACAAAAGCAGAGCTTGGCTTCAGTTTATTCACCTGGAATGGTGTGTACCTCGTCGAGGATCATGAGGCCCCACTCCTGAGTTTTCAGCCACTCCATGACTCGCTCAGCCTCCCAAGACCTTTTGGTAGTATGGCCCAGCATGGAGTAAGTGCTAATGGCAACGGAGCAGCCTATAGGCTTATCCTTGGCGTCAGAGGTGAAGCGGCAGATCTGGCTGTCATCAATGGTGGACCACATTTTGAACTGTGCTTTCCACTGCTCCACAGACACAGCTGAGTTGCCCAGCACCAGACAGCGCTTTCTGACAGTACAGGCGGCTGTCACACCAACCAGGGACTTCCCAGCACCTGTGAGAAACCAAGAAATGATTCTAACCACGCCCAGTTGAAACAAAGGATGGTGACAGACAATATGACTAAGCTGAGACTCTTAGGAAATTTCTTGTACTAATCCTCACAGCTGAAACTTGTGAGGCATTTACTGTCACCTAGCTTGCTCTCCTCTTTATAAAGAAGAAATGTGCACTCACACCTAGTGTGATACAGGTGAGTGTCACCTATATCCTGTTCTATATGATGAAATCTCAAAGACAGCCTCACTCTATAGCCCAGCCTAGTCCTAAACTCACTATGTAGCCCAGGCCAGCCTGGAATTCACATTGACCATCCTGCCACAGCCTTCCCTGCACTGGGATTAGAGGCGTGTGCCACCATGCCTGGCTTATGTGGTGCTGGGGAATCAAACCCAGGGCCTTGCACTAGCTGGCAAGTGCTTTAACTGCTGTGCTAGATGGGAAAACAAGATCAAAGAATTTTGCCAGACACAGTGGTACATGCCTATAATCCCAGAACTCTGAGAGGCTGAGGCAGGAGGATTGCAAGGTGAAGCCCAGCCTGGGCAACTTGATGGCTCAGGCAGACCCTGTCTCAAAATTAAAAAAAAAAAAAAAAAAAAAAAAAAGGTGGCAGGGTGGGGCTGGGGCTGGAGGAGATATTGCTTAGTGCAGAGGTCCTGGGTTCAATTCCTAGAACCACAAGAAAATAATAATTTAAAAAAATAAAGAACCTGCCACACAACACTGGTGCTAAGCACGGCACAGTGAGCACATATTCTACAAAGGGCTCAGGTGTTAATTATGGCACAGTAAACAGGGCTCAAATGCACCAAGTATGCAAAAATGGAGAAGACAAAATTTCAAGTTTCCAAGTTTACTACTATCTACCATGTGAAGATCCTGATAAAAATCAAAGTATTCCTTTTGATGGATAGGAGAATAGGACAAGACTGATCAAAAAGCCAGGGCAGGGTGTTCCAGAGTGGCCATGGAAACAGATGCAAGTTATACCCTCCCCTCAAAAACAAACGAACAAAAAAAAAGGCCAAGGACACAGGATCATCACGAGAGAAGGAAACTCCTAATTCCTTTCTTTATCTTCAAGAGACAGAAAATTTAACAATAGGTCAGGTGTATTTTTTGTAGCTGCAGCTGCCCCACTATAGGAAGCCAAAATGCTGTATACCCAAGCAAATAAAAAACTTTACACCAGTTTCACCATCTTGAGAAGGGAGTCTCAGTTGAGAACCAACCCCCCCTCCCCCGGCCCAAGCTCCCTTGAGAGCTTTCTCTCTCCTCTCTTTCTGTCTACAATAAAGTTGGTTTCACTTGCTTTGAATCTTCCCTTTGGCTCCCAAGTTGTTTCATTCATAAGTAATGTGAGAGCCCATGAGCATGGGCAACTGAAAAACTGTAGTACTGTCACTAATACTTTCATCATGAACTCCTCCTCTACCATCAATATAACCAACGAAGTTTTTTATTGTTTTTTTGTTTTTTTGTTTTTTTTAAGAAATAAACTTGAAGGCAGACACCCTTCCCCAGAGACTGTCCAGGCTACCACTTCTGAGACCTTAACTGAGAATCTGGGTGAAGACCTGAAATTGCTTAGGACAACTGGGGGTGGACAGGTGGCAGTGGGGCTGCTGCCTCTTCTCACCCTTGTACATTATAGTAAGCTTTCCAGGAACAAACAAAATGCCTGTGCTGGGGAGCCACCAAATCCACGCCTCTCGAGACCCATTTCCCAGAATGAGCACCTAACCCTCTATATACCACAGCAACACCGCCAGAATCGATATCTTATCCCACAGCCTGTCTTATCATCCCCCAAGATTTAACAGGTTGCTTAGCCCACCTGTTTTTCTATTTAATCTCTATCTCTGCAAAATGAACTCCTACGCTCTGTACGCTACTCAATAAATATCTGTGAATATACAAAGCAGGCTTAGTAGCACATGTGTGTAATCCCAGAACTCCGGAGGCGTAGGCAAGGGGGATCACAAGTTTGAGACCAGCCTGGACTACAAGAAAACACTATGTCTCAAAAAAAAAAAAAAATCAAAAGGGATAAGACACAAATCAGAATTACATGACCTCAGACTTTCCCTGGCAAGGTGTAATTTAGAGGAGCACAGAGGGACAGCAGGAAGCACCCAGCAGATCCAGACGAAGCAGCCTGGCCACCTTCTTCACTCAGACTCCACTTACCACAAGGAAGCACAATGACCCCTGAACGCGCACGCCCATTCCCAAACATCTTCCGCAGGCTCTTCTCCTGGTAGGGTCTGAGGACAGCCGTGGGTTTCAGGTCAATGTTGATGTCAGGGTTGACAGAATCATTCCGGAAGTCATACTCTGCCAACAGAGGGTATTCCAGGTGGATGCAGCGTTTCTGGAGCTCCTCAATCATTTCCTGGGGAAACAGCATGAAGGCAATTTCATAATCTTATTAACTCCAAAGTATGCCCCAAAACAACACAAAATGGCATCTTATCAAAATGAGTACAATTTTAGATCTTGCTTGCTAACTAGGTCAAAGCACAGAAAAGCAACCCAAACTGGTAACACTATCAAAATGAACTTTAAACAGAACCAAAATGGACCCTCAGACACTTTCGTCCATCTCTTCAGGGACTTGTGGTGGTCAGGCTCTCAACCCAAGGATAAGGCCTGTCACTCCAATGGTGAAAACGATGTGCTGGCCCCCAGACCAAAAGGCAAATGTGACCAAGGACCATACAGAGACGCTCTCCTGACATACACATTGTAGAAAGAGATGATGCAGAAGAGAACCAGCTTCTGGTATGGCTCAGGAAAGGAACCAGGAAACTGCACTCACGAACCTGCTTAACTTCAAAGGATACTGTCTGTGTCTCTTCTTCCTCCTCCTCATCTTTGTCCATTTGCTCATAAAAGTCAAACAGATCTGTGGGGATGTCAGATTTACCCTGTGGATCTGTCACTCGGGAAGTAGAAGGCCCACTGCTGCCTTCGGCAGTCTTAGAAATCTGTAAGAGAGAGGTAGGACTCTGGACTTGCATGCATTTAACCTTCCTGTTATTAAGCAAAAACTGAAGCTGCAAGTGGGGAAAGAACAGGATCACTAGATTGTCAGTGCTGCACTAAAGGAAAGAGCTGAAATCTTAAACACCCATCCCCCCAGGCAACCCAGGAGCCCACGCACGGCAGATTTGCTTGTGAAAGTCTCTGTGATGAGCTCAGTGGCCTCCCCCTCAGCATTCCGCAGGCGGCATTCCCGGATCACTGGGTCTTGAAGAAGGTGTTGGATGACATCAGGGTGGGAGCTTTCAACGAAATACCTACAAGCAGGGAAGGAAGGAGGTACCTACAGATCAGCACATATCTAGAAGACTCCAGTATTCATCTGAATCAATGATCTGGAATAGTGGCCTCATTATGGCCCTATGGTTCTCCCATAAGCCTTTGTCAAACTGGAGCTATGAGCTGTTGGTCACAGTATCTGAGGGTTGTGGGCAAATACCCTTCGAAGTCAAATCAGCAGTTGTCTGGGCCTAGCTCTGTAGCCAGTGAGAACACAGCGGCCAGTGAATGAGGTTCTGCTTCGACAACATCTCTTGTTTCTCTTATCTGTGCTCCAGGGGAGGCAGGTGCCGATGCAGAGCAAACAGTCTGTATACTGCCCAGTGCTTCCACTCACCTGGTATGTACAGGATGATAAGGCCTTGGGACAAACCTGCCATGGAATTTCTTACCTGTTGTGTTTCAGGACCAGCTTGACTTTTCCATAGCTGACAGTACACAACTGTAAACAGACAAAACACCAAACAGGCAAAATCAACAGTGAGCAGCTCACCCAGAAACCTTCACTACTGGGCACATCTTACTGTCTACCAAGTAGTGAAGAGATAAGTTTACTTTAGAAAATAAAATTGTGTAAACCTAAAGCAATCAGATCTGCCTACAATGAGCTTTTCCAACTGGCCTTTGCTTTTTGAGAGCAAAATTTTCCTCCTGCCTGGCTAAGTTCCATGCACACATCTTAAATTAATAAACACTACTTAAAATCCCACCTGTTTCTTTTTTCCCATTCTTTCCTACCCCAAGATTCCCCATTCTAATCCAAAGGCTCATCCAACTATATCAGTACTACTACACTGCCCAGCAAACAGTAGGCACAGTGTGCAAGTATAAATAAAATACAAAGCTGGGCATATTGGCACATGTCTATAATCCTAGCACTCTGGAAGGCTGAGGCAGAAGAACTGCATATTCAATCTCAGCCTAGGTAACTTAGCAAAGTAAGAAAAAAATTTTAAAGGGCTGTGAAGGTCCTGAAGGAATATCACTACAGTTAAGACTGCTTGCTTAGGAGGCACAAGGTCCTTAGCTGATTCCCCAACACCACAAAAATTGGCCATAGTGGTGTTTATCTGTGGTCCTAGCACTCAGAGGCTGAGGTAGAAGGATTGCCACAAGTTCAGGGTCACCTTGGGCTACATAAAGAGTTCAGGACCTGCCTGGACTACAAAGCAAGACCCTGTCTCAAAAAAACAAAACCAAACCATAAAGGGCTATAGACATACATTAGTATGAAGTTCAATACCCAGTACCACAAATCAATCAGTCAACAATGCAAAGCCTCCAAGCCACCCCACCTATGTCCTTATTTCCCCAACTAGAATGTACACTTCTCGGTAGTAGTGGACTCAGCTTAAATCCTCTCAGATTCCCATCAGTCTTCAAGGATCCAAGAGGCTGTGCATCAGCTATAAAAATTTGCCACTCAGACCTTATGCTACTGCCTGCCCTCTGCCCCTGCTGCTCCTCTGGCTCACCACTGCCCTACTCTAGACCCACATCCCTGCAGGGAACCCTCAACCAAGGATGGACCTTGCCTGGTGCTGATGCAGGCTCATTCCAGGAAGCATGACAAGGATGATATCTCCCTGGATACTATTACCACATCACAAGAAAGAGGCACTGGCAGCTTCTCTGAGAATGGGCACTGATGGAACTCCTGTGCCACTGCAGATTTCCAGATGTGATGTCTGCTATGGTTTACATCTGGAGTGTCCCCCGAAGTCCTATGCATTTAGATTTTGTAAAATACCTATGTGCTGTTAAGAGGCGGGGCCTGGCCAGAGCACATCACTGAGGTTTGGCCCAGAAAGAGCGAATCAGCATATCAGGACCTGGAAGGGTGGCAGCTCCGCCCTTCTCCCCTCACTCAGCTTCATGCCCGCCATGCCACCAACAGCGCATCTCCTACTCTTCCTTCTGCCATGTGCTTCTTCTACCCTTGCCAGCTGCCCACATATGGACTGTGACCTTCTGACAATGTAAGCTAAAACAAATCTTTCCTCTTAAATTGTGGATGTCAGGTATTCTGTCCTAGCAATGAAAAAGTAACTGAGAAAGGGCCTGAATCAAATTTCCTTTATATCAGCCACAAAGTACAAAAGCCACTGTCCATCTCTTCTGAGCAACACTCATCATTCAACTGCTGCCCACGTAGAATCCTCTCCACTTCAACACCTGAAGTTCTTTTTGATGTGCCCTCGTGAAATTCGCTGACTATTGGCTTCACGCAGTCATTCAGTTTTATATGGAGTTCACCATTTTCACCAGTCAGCTCAGGCTGCCACAACAAACTATGCTGATTGGGTGACTTAAACAGTAGACATTTATTTTCTCAGAGTTCTACAGGCTTAAAGGTACCAACTGATTCAGTTTCCAGTGAGAACACTATTACCACCATGTTGGCAGCTACCTTCTCACTGTATACTCATGACAGGAAATGAATCCCAATGAGCACACTAATCTTACTGAATCAAGGCTCCGTGCTTAGGACCACATTTAGTTTTATCAAATACAGTCATATTAGGGGTTAAGGATTCAACATACAAATTTGGGGAGAACACAATAGTCTACACCACCAACTACTTGGGGCTGTTTTCCTAAAAAATCCTGGACAGAGTAAGTCTGAATTAGTACCCCTAACATTTTAGTATCCATGCCTGGGAGCAGATTAAAGGGAAGTGTGGCCTCAGATGGAGCCAGAGGAGCAGCAGTCAGGATAATCAATGATACGTTTCCCACAGAAGTCATAATGGCACCTTTTCATGGCTAAGATTTTTGTTACATTTTCAAGGCAAGTAGGATTACTAGCCTCCACCCCACTTGCCTTAATAAACTGAATAATTCCATCAGGAACTCCAGTCTTGCTGAGCTTTCTGAGGTATTCTGTGATGTCACTGGTTTGGAGGCCAACACTGACAGCTGCATACAGGGAGTAGGCAGTTAGTTTATATTCATGCACATGGGTTGGTCGGCACACTGGCTCTGCAATAGCCACCAGGAAGTCCTGAGCGTATTTGTAAACTGGAGAGAAGGCTTCCAAGAAGATGTGACCATCAGGAGCCTGAGAAACACCAAATGGACACACTGAACAAGTAAACTAATGAGCTGCAGAAACAACTGGACTCTTCTCCAGACCACTGTCCAGTGAGGCTAAGCTGCCTGACACCAGAGACATGATCCTGTTACTTCCATCAGATACAGAAGAGGAGGGAAAAACGGAAAATGTTTCCAAAGTTGACACCTGTTCCACTATCTTTACAGGGAAGTCCCCCCCCCCACCTTATTGGCTACCCTTAAATTACCCTATTGTCTACAAGTGTACAACATTCATTAAGCTGAGCAAAAGTTGTCTACCAAATACACCTTCCATTAACTTGGAAGATAAATAAATAAGCTGTTACATAATAAATGCAATTCATTTCTGCAGATTAAAAATATATCCTAATGTGGAGTAGGGCTAGAGCAGGAATGGGAGTAAAAGCAAAGATTGGTGATGGACACAGAGCAGATCTGGCCAGCACGTGTGTGCAGAGCTGTTCAAACCAATGTGTATGAAAGCTGTCTCCCCCACATGGCTCTGAAAGGCAGTAACACGTATTGTGAGAGCTCTAAGGGTGCCCAAGATTTGACTGCCGATACAAATTTTCGGGCGCTGCGTGGCAAAAGGCATGCTTACCACCCACAGGGGCCTGGAGGAGTGGTCGTCCTTCAACGGCATCTGCAGCCTATAATCTTTGGCTCCATATTCATCCACTTTGGTGCCAGACTCATCCACCTGCTTCCCGGCCGCCGAGGGCACCGCCTCGTTAGAGTCGTTGCCAGGGGCGTCATCTTCATCTTCTTCCTCATACTCGTGGTGTCGTTTCTTAGACTTCTTCTTGTCTGCGAATAGCGACACAGAAGTAAGCGCTGCAGAAGCCTAGATTCGTTCCACACTGCCTCAACGCATCTCGCGCGAACCTGGAAGCAGCGACCCTCCACCTGCGACAATAACTCTCCTAGGTAAAAGCCACCGGCCTCCCACCCGGCCCAATCCGCAGGCTGCGCGCAGGTCCTTCATTTCCGCCTACTCCGCAGCCTGTGGGACCAGGTCACGTGTGGGTCGGCCCGGGCAGCTCTGACACAGAACGACAGGGACAGGGTCCCGGCTCTAGGAAGCGCGTCCCTACACCCACTCACCGCGGTCCGCCCGGTCTCTTTTGCCCATAGCAGCAGTGACAGCCGACAGCGGCTTGTGGTCGGTGTGGTCCACCCACCGGGACTCCTACTTCCGGAGAAACTTCCGGTTAACACGGAAGTTCGTCACACACAGGAAGTCCCGCCTCTGTGGGCGGGGTTTGGGGGAGACGGAACAAGGGAGGTCACGTCAGTTTTTCTTCTGGCTCTCAACCCTATTCACTTGGTCCTTCCGTGTTGTATTTGCTGAGCTTTTGTGTTAGCGGGCAGGTTGTTTTAGTGGCTGAGGCAGGACAGTGAGCAAATTAAAAGCTCTGCCCTCTTGGAACTTAATTCTAAAGGAACAAAGTAGACACAAACGAATGTGGTGTCCGGTTCTAGAATTAAACTGGTCCAGAGTGACAGTGCCATTCCTTGTGTTTATTTATTTTTGAAACAGGGTCTATCTCTAAAGTTCAGGCTAGTCTGGAACTCACTGTGTAGCCCAGGATGACCTCGAACACGCGACAGTCCAGCCTCAACGTCCTAAATGCTGGGATTACAAATGTGCGGTCACTACGCGCAGTTCTATGTGGTGCTGGAGAGTGGACTTCAAGGCCTTGTACCTGCTAGGAAGTGCTCTAACCGCAGTGCTATTCATCCAGCCGGACAGTGCCATTCTACACAGAAGTGTGGAAGTGGTTATTTGAGCAAATATCAGGAGAAAGTGAGACTGTCCTGTGCAAATACAAAGAGAGCAAAATATGAAGCCCTTACACAGGTGGGCTTCTGTAGGAACAGGAGAGCAGTGTGGCTGGGAGCAGCGTGGTTGGGTGTGGTGCACAACAAGCAGACCAGTGGTTCGTGAACAGTGTACTCTGGCCCTCCCAGTGTTCAAAAGTAACTGAAACATTTAGCAAGACCAATGCAAGGCATCTCCATCTCAGGCCTCGTAAATCAAAAAATTGAAGGTGGACCCAATAATCTTGCCGTCTTGAAGGTTCTGATGATCAAGTTTGGTCTTGTATCCTTGGCAAGAACCTTAGCTTTTATTGTGAAGTGAGAAACCACTGTGTTGAGCATAAAAATCTCACTTAGTATTAAAATTCCAGCACTCTGGGAGGTTTAGAAAGGAGGAAGGCAAGTTTGAACCCAGCTTAGTTGACTTTTTAGCTTCTTGGCCCTATCTGAAATCAGAAAGCCCAAAAAAGGTGGGGAGCGGGTGGGTCTGGGGATGCAGCATCCAGAGAAAGCCCTGGGCTCCATCCCCAGCGAGGAGAAAAACATCCTCCTATACTCTCTGCTGTGTTGAAAATAAGACTTGACAAAGTCAAAGGCTGCTTTTGCAGTAGTCCTACTGGGAAACAGATGTGAAAGTGATGAAATTGGCTTCATTATCAATATATGCTGGAGATCAAAATGAGGAAGTCTTGCTGGCCAACTTGAAAGTGAGAAAGAAGGATCACTCCAAGATACTTGGTCTGAGCAATTACAAAAATAATGTATTTTATATTTTTATACAGGGTTTTGCTCTGTAGTCCAGGCTGGTGCTAAACTCTCTATGTAGCCCAAGCTGGCCTAGAAAACACAGCCATCCTTCTGCCTCAGCCCCCTGAGTGCTGGGGTCACAGATGTGAGCAACCACGCTTGGGCTTATGTGGTGCTGGAGAATCGAATCTAGGACTTTTCACTCAGTAGACAAGTACTTTAACTACTGAGCTTTGCCCCCATCTCCCAAATAATGTACTTTAGTTAAGGTAAACATTTGGAGGATGGTATTGGACAAGTGAAATGTAACTGTTTGCTGCTCAGTTTTCCATAACAGATTATTACAGACTGCATGGCTTAAAAACCAAAAATTTATTTCCTAGCATTTCTGGAGGCGGAGAGGTTCAAAAAGTAAGATCTACCAGAATCTGGTTTCTCAATAGGACCTATTTCTTACTGTACACACATATGGTAATTTTTCCTCTTATTAGACCACCAGCCCTATTGGTTCAGGACCAGACCTTTATGAGAGCATTCAACCTTTATTACTCTTTACAGATCCTGTTTTCAAATATAATCACATTAAGAGCTAGGCTTCCTCTATATGAATTTGGGGAAGGATGTAATTCAGTACATAGCAAGTGGCCTCGTAGACAATTAAATGAAATCTCAAGAAATGTGGGAAATGAATTTGAAGTTCAGATACCTAGAAATATAAATTTTGGAACTGTCAACATATTTATGGTATTAAAGCTGGTATGGTATTAGAACTGGTTGAAGTTACCTGGGGAGTCAATATAGGTAGAGAAAAGGCCCAAGAACTGGGTATATTTCACAGGAGGTAGCCTGAAGATAAACGAGACTTAGGTACAACCAGTCCAAGGGCTCTTAGTAAATCAGCCATTCTGGGAAAGTCCTGGTCAATTTCAGAGGGGAGAAAGTAACCAGCTGTGTTAAAATCAACTGATTAGCTGACCAGGCTGAAGGTGGAGACTCAGCCACAGAATTTGCAGTGTGCAGACAAGTTTTGAGCCTGGTCTAAGTAAATCTCACCTTCTTAAGAGGTATAAACTGTATTTTTATATTTTCCCTTTGTTTAAAATTCTTGTAAAAATAGAAAAATGTGTAGCAAATGCTTCTTAAACTATATATAAGTCTTGCTCTTTTGTTCACGTGTGTGTGTGAGAGAGAGAGAGAGAAAGAGAGAGAGAGAGAGAGAGAGAGAGAGAGAGAGAGAGAGAGAGAGAAAGTCTGACTTCTCTATAGTCCAGGCAAGTCATGAACTCGTTATATAGTCCAAGCTGATCTCAAACTCACTGCAGTCCACCTGCCTCAGCCTCCCAAGTGCTGGGATTATGGGATTGCACCATCATACTTGGCTCATTTTGGGAATCAAACATAGCACCTTACTCACACTAGGCCAGCATTCTGATACTGAGCTACATCTCCAGTCACTATATTTTGTCCTTTCAACCTTTTGTCTGTGAGTAAGTTTTTCTTCTTTATTCAGTTTTGTGAGTAGGTGTTTTTAATATCTTAAATATTGTTCTTGGAGATATGAATTTATATCCTCCTAACGCAAGGTATGTTCATTTCTCACTAAATGAATGCTTAATAGGTATTCAATACTCCATTCTATGGCAATATTACAATTTACTCAGCCAAACCCTAATTTGACAACATTGAATAGTTCCAATTTATCCATTTTTAAGTATCTCTATGCTGAATATCATTGGACACAAATCTTTAACACTTGGATTGTTTTATTAAGGCAAATTGTGAAAATGGAAACATGAGGTTAAACATGAACTTTCTTCTTTTTTTACAATTTTTTCCCATTTTATTGATATGTATACATACAAAATTTAAGGTTTACAACGGAGTTGAGCATTTTGTGCACATATGTATCTTGTCAAGGTGACAAGGGCTTTCTCACTCTCTTTTTGCCCCTCTTCCTACTCTACCCTCTCTCCCTCCTCCCCCACCCTACCCCTCTCTTTCACTTTGTTTTTCGTTTTAAGTTCCATAGGAGTTGTGATCTGGGACACTCATATCAGAGAGACCATTCGATGTTTCACCTTATGCTTCTGACTCACTTCACTAAGCATGATGTTCTCAGGTTTCTTCCATTTGCCTGCAAAAGCCTCCACATTGTTGTACTTTATTGATGCATACTATTCCATTGTGTATAAATACCACAATTTTTGTATCCACTGGTCTGTTGATGGGTATTTTGGTGACTTCCATATTTTAGCTATTGTTAGTTGTGCTGCTATGAACATGGGTATACATATATCTCTGTTGTGTGTTGGTTTGGCCTCTTTTGGATATATTCCCAGGAGGGGTGTCATTGGATCAAAGGGAACATTTAATTCTAGTCTTTTGAGAGCTCTCCATATTGCTTTCCAGAGTGGTTGAAAGAATTTACATTCCCACCAGCAGTGCAGGAGGGTTCCTTTTTCCCCACAGCCTCACCAGCACTGATCGCTATTTGACTTGTTGATATAGGCCATTTTCTCTGGAGTGAGATGGTATCTTAGCATTGTTTTGATTTACATTTCTCTTATAGCTAGAGATGTTGAACATCTTTTCATGTATCTGTTGGCCATTTGAACTTCTTCGTGAGTGAACTGCTTCTTCATTTCATTTGCCCACTTTTCAATAGGATCCTTTTTTTTTTTTTTTTTTTTTTTTTTTTTTTTTTTTTTTTTTTTTTTTTTTTTTTTTTGGTTGGCTTACTTTTCTTCAGCTCCCTGTATATTCTAGTTATGAGCTTCTTATCTGAGATGTTGGTGGTGAATATTTTTTCCCAGTCTGTTGGTTCTCTTTTTACACTGTTGATAGTTTCCTTTGCTGTGCAGAAACTTTTTAGTTTGACAAGATCCCATTTGTTGATAATGGGAATAATTTCTTTTGCTCTTGGTCTCTTGTCAAGAAAGTCTTTGCCTACCCCTATGTCTTTTAGAAATTTGCCTGATTTGTCTTCTAGAAGGTTTAGTGTTTCATTTTTAATGTTTAGGTCTTTGATCCACTTTGATTTGATTTTGGTGCATGGTGACAGGTGTGTGGCTAGATTCATTCTTCTGCATGTGGATGTCCAGTTTTCCCAGCACCATTTCTTGAACATGCTGTCCTTTTTCCATTGTATGCATTTGGCCTCTTTGTCGAAGATTAAGTAATTGAGGATATTTGGGTTTGTCTCTGCATCTTCAATTCTGTTCCACTGGTCTATCTGTCTATTTTTGTGCCAGTACCAAATTGTCTTTACAACTATGACTTTATAGTACAGCCTGATGTCTGGAACTGTAATGCCTCCTGCTTTGGTCTTCTTGCTCAGGATTGCTTTGGCTATTCTTGGTCTCTTTTGGTTCCATATGAATTTAAGAATTATTGTTTCAAGTTCTTTGAAGAAACTTGTGTGTATTTTGATAGGAATTGCATTGAATCTATATATCAGTTTCAGTAGTATAGTCATTTTGACTGTATTTATTTTGCCTATCAAAGAGCAGGGGATACCTTTCCATTTTCTAATGTCTCCTATAACTTCCTTCTTCAATGTAATGTAGTTTTCCTTATATAGGTCCTTCACATTCTTGATTAGGTATACTCCTAGGTATTTAATTTTTTGCTGAGCTATTGAGAATGGAATTGTTTTACTGAGTTCTTGCTCCATAAGTTCATTGTTAGTATAGAGAAAAGCTATTGATTTTTTTAGTGTTAATTTTTGTAGCCTGAGACTTGGCTAAATTTTTTTTATTGTTTCTAGGAGTTTCATAGTGGAGTTTTTAGGGTCTTCCACGTAGACAATCATATCATCTGCAAATAAGGAGAGTTTGACCTCCTCCTTTCCAATGCAGATTCCCTTTATTTCATTTTATTGTCTGATTGCTATGGCCAGTGTTTCAAGGGCTATGTTGAATAAGAGTGATGAGAGTGGACAGCCTTGTCTTGTTCCTGATTTGAGAGGGAGCGATTTCAATTTTTCTCCATTTACTATGATATTTGCAGTAGGCTTGGCATATATGGCTTCTATGAGTTTTAGGTAGGGCCCTTCTATACCTATTTTTCTTAGTCTTTTTATCATGAAGAGGTGCTGGATTTTGTCAAAGGCTTTTTCTGCATCAATAGAAATGATTATGTGGTTTTTGTTTTCACTTTTGTTGATAATACATGAACTTTCTTTAAGCTCTTGCTGCCAAACCTAATTAATTTGACTAGAGGAGACTATGAGGAAGAATGGCCAATCTAACAATTTCAAATCAAGAAAATATTTTGCTCTAAGCAAAGACATCCACATTTATCAAACAAGTTAGAAAGTTACACATAAGCAAAAATAAAATTCTCTCATTTCCACCATCACTTAAATGACTTAATCTCCTCCCAATGTTTTTAAATATTTAAAAATGATGTTATGCATCTTATATAACTTACTTTTTCTTCAGTCAGTAACACGAGATTTCACTGTACACATTTGGTCAGTCCCTATGATGTTTTTATGTGTCAACTCTGCTAGGCTACAATGCCCAGTTGTTGGATCAAACACTAGTTTAGGTGTTAGTATACAGATCCTAAGATATCGTTGACATTTGCACTTGATAAACTTTAAGTAAAACAGATTATCCACAATAATATCAATGAGCCTGCCCTAATCAACTAAAGGCTTTAAGAGCAAAGACATGCTTCCTGAGGAAAAAGTAACTCTGCTTCCAGACTATAGCATAGAAGTTCCACATGTGTTTCTGGTCTTCGGACTCAAGAGTGCAACTCTTACCTGAATTCCTGATGTTCTAGTTCGACATTTGTGTGAACTAGCCCTGTAAAATTTGTCTTTTTCTTCACGTGGTAATGCATGCATGCATCCAGCTATTCGAGAGACTGAGGCAGGAGGACTGCAAATTTGATGTCAGTAATAAAAGGGATGGAAGATGTACCTCGGTGGCACAGTGCCCCTAGGTTCAATTCCCAAAATCACCAAATAAACAAATAAAAATAATCTCTCTTGCTCTCTAGTTCTTAGTGGGAGATAACAGAATATATCTCTTATGGGTCTATTTCTCTGGGGAATCTTAATACAGATTTTGATACAGAGAAAAAAAGTGCTGCTGACAATATGACAGCGAACTGGAAGAATTTTGAGGTACAGGATAGAAAAAGCCTTAGTTGCCTTTAAGAGATTGTTAGTAGAAATATGGCCATCAGCATTGATTCTCATGAGGGCTAAGATGAAAATGAGTATGTTTCTAGAACCTGGATAGAAGCAGATCCTTGCTACAAAGCGGTAGAGAACTTGCCTGAATTGGGTCCAATTAGGTGGAAACTGAGACTTATAATCTGTTAGCATTTCATGTAATCCAGGAAATTCCTGTGAAACTGGGCATGGAGGCACATGCCTGTAATCTGGCACTCTGGGATGCTGAGGCAGGAGGACTACAAGTTCAAGCCCAGCCTGGGCAACTTAGTGACTTAGTGAGACTCTGTCTTAAAATAAATAAAAATGGGCCCAGTGTGAAGGCCTGCGTTCAGCCTCCAGCACGGGTGGACCGGGGAGGGGCAAAGCAGACAAACCTATCCAGAGGTTGAAAGCACACTTTGGTTTTTCTTTGTTGCTTATAGTAACTATGAAAGGCATAGACTGACGTAGAAATTATGAAGCAAAATGGAATCAGAACTTGAAGATTTGGGTAATTCTTGGCTTATCCAGTTTGTAAAAATTTTTTTTAAAAATAGGCTATGAAGACAACACCAGGGTTATGCCTGACTGGACAACCATTTGCAGCTTTATGTTGTAGTTTACAAACCCAGTCAACCATGCCAGTAGCCAGTTCTTATGGAAGAGAATAGACATGAAATGAAGGAACACTCTTGGGCTTTTGGGATTCTACAGGCACAAAAGGGATGGGTAAAGCTGTATGTCAGTGAGCTTAACTTTCCTTCAAGAAAATGGGAAGACATACCTGGAAGGCAGTTCACAGGCCAGCAGGGCCGCTGCTTCCACTTACAAGGGGACAAGAACAGGGGAGTGTCTTAGTTCCTTTCTTGCTCCTGGGACACAATACTCAGCAATCCCAACTATAGGAAGAAAAGTTTTACGTTAACGCACAGTTCAGGTCTCAGTCTACTGATGGGCAGCCACGGTGGTGGGAGGGCTTGGTGAAGGGCCTGAGTGGAGAAAAGCTGTTTGTGGCATGCCCTAGCCAAGAGGGTGAAGGGCTGAGCTAGCAAGAGAGATTACATATAAATCATATCCTTTTTGGCCATGCCCTTTTCCACCCCTTTTTCCGGGACAGGCCCCACCTCTTAGCAACAGAGGAAATCAATAGGTTAACCCCCCATGATTCAATCACCTCCCAGACATATGAGGATTTTAGGGGACCTTCCAGGTCCAAACCATAACAGTGAGGATTGGCTCACTGCCTCCTTCTGCCACTTTCTCAGTTTGGCATGGAGGGCCACAGCCCCATTGGGCCCCAAGGACAGAGCATTGCACCAATGAGGATTACCCTCAAAGTCTTGAAATCCTAGCTGATTTGCCCTGTTAGGTTTCACACTCGCCTGGGACCTGAAAGTCTTATGGCTTCCCCCTTCTCCCTTCCAGATGGCAATGTTTATCCTCAGCCTCTCCCACTCTTGGTAATTTGGAAGCAGATGACTTTTCTGTTTTTATAGACTCACGTATGGGAATCTGGGAAAGGCTTTTTAAAATTTTTGTTCCTGCATGAATCATACTCAAGTCTCATCCATAATTCACTTGGATGATTAGATGATGAGATTTGAGCTGGTATTTGGACTGAGAATTGATGCTTGTATGACAAGACTTCTTCCCCCAAAATCTTTTTTATTAGTGTGTATTTACAATGTGTTGTGATTACATTCAACTAGAGGGATCGGTGCACACATCAGTCTTCATCATTTTTACTTCCTTTCTCCCTTCCAACCCCCCGCACATCCCTTTCCCTCTCCACAAAACCTATTTTCCTATTTTCTTCCATCACTCTTTCATTTTGCTATTTTACTTACTTATACTTCGAATTTTCACAGTAGAGAAACCATGCGATATTTAATCTTCTGTATTTGATTCACTTCATTAAGCATAATAGTCTTGAGGTGTATCCATTTGCCTACAAATGACTCAAATTTATCTTTCTCTATGGCAGAGTAATATTCCATTGTGTATGTCCAACTTATTCACTCATCTATTGATGGACACATAAGCTGCTTCCACATTAGCTATTATGAGCTGTGCTGCTATAAACATGGGTTCACACACGTAATTGTTGTATGATGTCTTTAACTCTTTTGGGAAGTGCTATGGTTTGGATCTTGAGTGTTCCCTGAAAGCCTCACGTACTTGGAACTGTGTGTCATTGGGAGGTAGGGCCTGACTGAAAGGGGTGGATTCTTGGAGTTTGACCTGGAAAGACTGTGTCAACTTGTTGTGACTGGAGGCACCCAGGGCAGAGATTTCAGGTGTTTGTTATTGACTTGTGAGCCAGGAAGTAGGGGAGGGACATCCACCCTGGGGGAGCCCCATTTGGCAGCTTGAAGTGATTGAAAGAAGGAAGGGGCATTGTTACAGCTTCTTCCTGGGAAAGCTCTAGCCTCACTTGGCTTCTGCTTGCAATAGGGTGAGAAGCTTTCCAGTGTTGGGGACCTCAGGGCCCGAGACCCTCAGCATCGCTGACCTTGGCTGAGTTCCTTCCCACGAAGAAGAAGAAGAAGTGTTTGAGTTATGCCTGGTTCGAAAGAATTTGTTACTGCTTGTACTGTAAGCCAGGTGGACTGCTCTTTGTCCTTGGTGGCTCAGATGGGAAAATCTGGAAGGCTGGTAAACAACTGGGGCATAAGGAAAAGACTGTGAAAAAACACGTGTCTTTTGCAGCGTCTTTTGCCTCTGCAAGAGTCCATGTATTTCTGCAATCCACGATCCCCCACTCGGAGGGCTTGGTCATTCTGGCGCCCAACGTGAGGCTCGAGTGGAGGTGGCGGGTTGAAATCAGCGACAGATGCCATTGGGAGCTCGGAAAATTAAAGTAACAAAAAAAGGCTGCAGCAATTTTTTAAATTTATAGAAGATTTGTGTCCATGGTTTCCGGAGGAAGGAACCATGCGATTAGATACTTAAAAGACGGTAGGGGTTTATTACAGCCCAGGTAACATAATATGAAATGTGCAGATATTATTTCTTTTATTAAATAATTTATAATATATAAATTTAAAACATTTTTGACAGAAAATAAACTGTTTGCTAATTTGCCAGTTTATCCTGTCAGGTATAAGCAAGATAGATTTTCATTTTGAGTACAAAATTATGGGTAATATAAATGATCATGTCAGTCTAGTCTGGCCAAAGTAACAAATGTTTTTTAAGCAGATAGTCTCTCACAGTTGGTGTTTGACCAATCTAGTAAAGAATTCTTGCTCTTAAAAATATAAACATAATATTTTCAGGTATAATATTAATATTAATGATGTTATAACTATGACATATCTTGTTTTGTGGTAACTATACAAACTATAAAATACTAAAAGTTTTAAAATTATTTTTGTCACATCCATACTCCATTTATTGAATGTTATATTTAAGATTAAATATCCTTAAATAGACATTTTGCTTTCAGTTATGATTACTAAAAATAATTGTCTTAAGGTAATTTGGATGAGTATACTGAATTAACTTCTTTAAAAAATTGTATTTTTAATATTGTCAAATTTTCATCTTTCTGGCTAAAAATTTGGCTAATTTTATTAGATAAATAGTAATGATACTTGATACAATAGTTTAATTATCATAAAACTCTGGTAACATAAAAGATAACATTTATGTACTCTATTCATAAAAATGTTCTATGCCAGTTTACTATATTTTCATAATCTTAGGTATTGATGAAAATGCTGGTACAAATAAATAGCAATTTACTATTAATGCAGTTGATTATCACTGCTTTAAAGACAAAAGAGCCATTTGCTTTTTTGATTACCCTTATTCCATATAACCCACAAGGACAAAAAAATCATTAAAAGAGCACATGGCTCACTAAAACTTCAACATCAAAAAATAAAAATAAAAAATAAAAAAGGGGGAATTGTACCCCCCGACTACTTCATTTTTAAATCTGGATGTTAAGGGAAAGTCAGCTGCTGAACATTTTTGGCATCCACGAACTACTGATAGGTTTGCTTAAGTCAAATGGAGGGACTCTTCAACTGGAAAATGGAAAGGACCCGACCCCGTATTAATATGGGGATGAGGGCATGTTTGTGTTTATTTCCAGGAAGAAGATGGTGCACGGTGGTTACTGGAAAGATTGGTCCAGACCACTGAGCAAGTTCCTGTGCCTGCTGAGCCTGATGATGATGCTGATATCAGAGAGTGAGGAAAAAACTCATTGGGCTTTTGTTCCAGACCCTCCCTTGTTGCATCCTGCCACATGGGAGCAAGGAGAAGTTATGGTTTTTGTTAATGACACCAGAATGCTGGATTTTCCGCCTCTTTCACGTGGTATGGAACGAATTAATAGAATGTATAATTATACAGGCATAGGACACGGAATACCTCTGTGTTTTGTGAAGCAAGACTCTGTCTCCGGGTGTCTCACCGTCACTGGAAGCATCAGAGGGGGAAGGTCCATGGCATCCTGCCCATCTGTGGTAAGGGAAGCCCGGCTCTCTCTTCCTACAGGACTGGAACATATGGATTCTGAATTACATCCACAGGCCTTTCATCCCTGCAGAGCTCCTAAATGTTCTAGTAAGACTGTTCCATGGCAGAGATGTGTAAGAGAAAAGGCTGTTCAGACTAATATAACTGGTACTTCTCACTATATCCTGGACTGGTCAAATCCAATGGACATATCCCCCTCCAGTGTGACAAAACATGCACTGTCAGTGGGAATGTGGTGGTCTGATTCTGGACAGAGACAATTGTATATTTGGAAATTGGCGGCGGCTATGGATGTGATAAAGCCTTATCCTACAAATATGCTTGTTAAACGAAATGTAACTGCTTGTGTTGACACCCTCTAAGTATTATAGGTAGGCAACCTGACTATTATAGTGCAAAGTAATGGACAATTTAATGTTACCTGTATTAACTGTAACTTGACTAACTTTCCTAGGAAGACTAAGGTAATGATTTTTAAACAACCATCTTATGTATTGCTTCCTGTAAATGTTAGTAATGAATGGCATTCTGACCCCGGACTTTAGATATTGCTTAAATTTGAAAAAGCATTGAGTCACCAAAAAAGAGTAGCTGGGCTAATAATTGTTGCATTAATTACAGTTATTGCCACTGCAGCTACTGTGGCTATTGCCCTGACTCAAGAAATTCAGGCGGCTCACTATGTTAACACCTTGGCTAAAAGTGTTACTCAGACTTTAGGGACTCGAGAAGATATTGATTTAAAGATAGAGCAAAAATTAGATGCTTTGTTCTCAACGGTGAATTATTTGGGAGATCAAATTCAAGGGTTAAAGGTTAAGTCTCATTTGCAATGTCAGGATCACTTTGAATGGATTTGTGGTACTTCTAAAGCTTATGAGAGCACCCATCGATGGGAAGAAGTTCAGCAAATTTGCGAGGTATTTGGAGTCATGAGAACTTTTCCCTGGACTTACGAGGAGCAACGGGACGAGAGGCAAGCAGTAGAGACGTTCAAGGACAGGGCAGAGAAACAACAGGACAGTAGGGGGCAGTCGGGCCGCCCAGGGACAGGGCAGAGGAGCAACGGGACAGTACGGGAGCAGTAGGGAATGCGAGGACAGGGCAAGAATTACACCGAGAGATTTTAAGTTTGAAGGACTCTACACCATTAATTATCAATGCAGCACAAACTGCTTCTGATATTCTTAATCAGTTAAAAAACATGTTTTCCTGGCCAAATTTTTCCGACATGTTGTATGGATTGATTGTACTGGGAGGAATGTTATTGATTTTATGTTTGATTTTTCCTTGTATTGCTCGCAGTGGTAGACCCCCCAGCTTTGGTGTACAATCAGGCTGGTAGTCAAAGACGGGTAAGATTTCTCTGCAGATGGACTAACCTAACACAGGATGCACGCCGTGCTGCATGTAGTTTGATGACGGGTAAGTCCTGACTTTAAGGGGAACAACCTAACACAGGCACAGTCTTGCACCGAAAAAGCTTTGTAATTAAAAAATAAAAAAGGGAGAAATGTTGGGGACCTCAGGGCCTGAGAGCCTCAGCATCGCTGACCTTGGCTGAGTTCATTCCCACGAAGAAGAAGTGTTTGAGTTATGCCTGGCTCAAAAGAATTTGGTATTGCTTGTACTGTAAGTGAGGGGGTGTTTTTCTTAAACACTGGACTGCTCTTTGTCCCTGGTGGCTCAGATGGGAAAGTCTGGAAGGCTGGTAAACAACTGGGGTATAAGGGAAAGACTGTAAAAAGTAAAGTATCTTTTGCTTCTGCAAGAGTCCATGTATTTCTGCAATCTACGCTCCCCCACTTGAGTACCCACTGACTGACTGAGCGGGCTCAGTCATTCCAGCCTGTCTCTGCCCGCTGCCCCATGAATGGACTGTGCATGAGAGACCTAAAACTGTGAGCTAAATAAATCTTTCCTCCTATAAATTGTGGGTGTTGCGTATTTTTGTCACTGAAACAAAAATGTTAACTAAGAAAGGAAGATAACCCAGAAGTTTTGCTGGTCAGTTTTTTGATAGCTCTCCATACTGCTTTCCATAATGGTTTTACCAGTTTACAGTCCATCCAAAAATGTAGGATTCCTTTATCGCTACAACTTCACCCACATTTCTTTTTTTCCTTGGTAATACTCATTCTTTCTTCTTTCTAAAGTAAAATGGAACTTCAGTGTTGTCTTGATTTGCAATTTTTTGCTGGCTAAAGATGCTGAACATTTTTTATGTATTTATTGATCGTATGCACTTCTTCTAAGAACTTTCATTCATTTCTTTCTTTCTTTCCTTTTTAAAATCCAAGCAAGTTTGTTGAACAAATCAAGAGAGAAGAAAAGCACTTGGTCGAAAATCCAAAAGGAAACTCAAGAAGATATCCCTTGAGAAAAAGAAAAAAAAAAATCTGCTGAATGAGAAGGCAGGAATAAAGCCACACAGGCCTCTCTTAAAGAAAGAAGAAAAAAAGAAAGAAAACAAACAAAAGCCGAGGCCAAGAAGACAGGAGGGGTTCCCAACAGGTACTCACTTCTATTTCAATTTTCCATTTTTGACTGAGTCTTCTTTTATTTCATGAGGCCTAGTTTTTTTCAGTTCTTTGTATGTTCTAGATGATAGTCCTCTGTCCAAAGAGTAGCTAGCAAAAATTGTTTACCATTCTTCACTGTGTTGACTGTTTTCTCTGCTGTGTAGCTTTTAGTTCCATGTAATTTGTCGATTCTTGGTGTGAGCTTGTGCACACTGGGTATTTCATTGAGAAAGTCCTTACCTTTGCATGTCTCCCAGGGTATTTCCAATTTTGTCTTCCAGCAGGTTCAGTGTTTCCATTTAAATGTTTAAATCTTTGATCCATTTTGATTTGATTTGGGTACATGGGAAAAGATGTGAATCTAGATTCATTCTTCTGCACGTGGATAATGGTTTTTGGAGCGCCATTTGTTAAATAAACTATCTTTTCTCCAGTGTTATGTTTTTGGCCCCTTTGTCAAAGATCAGATGGCTGAGGGTGCTCAGGGATGTCCCTGTATCCTCAGGTCTGTTCCATTGTTCTGTTTTTGTGCCAATACCACGTAGTTCTTATTCATACTTTGTAACATAACTTGATGTCTGGTTTTGTGATGCCTCCTGCTTTTCTCTTGTTGCTTAGTGTTGCTTTGGCTACTCTGGGTCTCTTCTTGTTCTATATACATTTTGGGATCTTTTTTCCTAGATCTCTGAAAAATGCTGTTGCTTTTTTATTGGAATTGCATCTATCAATTTTGGTCATATGGCTGTTTTGACAATGTTGGTTCTGCCTACTCTGAAATGGGATGTCTTTCCATTTTCTAATGTCTTCAATTTTTTTTCAGAGTACCATAATTTTCATTGCCAAGATTCCTTGTTTAGGTTGATTGCTAAGTATTTAGTATTTTTTGAGGCCACTGTGAATGAGACTGTCTTTCTGATCTCTTTCTCTGTGTTTTTGGTGTTGGTGTACAGGAATGCTATTGATTATTTTGTATTGATTTTGTAATCTGTAACTTGGCTGAATTTGTTCCAAGAGTCTTCTGGTGAAGTTTTTGGGGTCTTCCCTATAAAGGATCATGTCATCTGCAAACAAGAGTAGTTTGACTTCTTCCTTTCCTGTACATATTCCCTTTGTTCCACTGTCATGCTTGATTGCTTTGGCTAAGGTATAAAACACTATGTTGGAGTGGTTGAGAGTGGACACCCTGTTTTGTTCCTGATCTTAGGGGAAATGCTTTCAATTTTTCTCCCTTTAGGATGATACTGACAGTAGTAGGATTGTTGGCTGTCAAGACTTATTGGGATCCTGCAATGCAATAAATGGATTTTGCATGTGAGAAGGCTACCACATCATTTTTTTTTTTTTTTTTTTGAGACAGGGTTTCGCTCTACAGTCCAGGCTGACCCTGAACTCCCTATGTAGACCAGACTGGCCTCAAACACATGGCAATCCTCCTGCCTCAGCCTCCTGAGTGCTGGGATTATAGGTGTGTGCCACCACACCCAGTTTATGTGGTTCTGGGCTGGGAAATTGAACTCAGGGCCTTACACTTGCTAAGAAAGGTCTCTAACTGCTGTGCTATTCCTCCAGACCAAGGTTATGAAGTTTTAGAGGCCAGAGAACAGAATACTATGGGTTGAACTGTGTTGCCACCCTCAAAATTAGTTAGAAGCGCTAATCCCTAGTGCCTCAGACTGTGAGCTTATTTAGGAAGAGGTTTTCTACAGAGGTAATCAAGTTAAAATAAAGTCACTAGGGTGAACTCTAATATCATAACCAGTGTGCTTATAAAAAGGGGAATGCATGCCAAGGGACAGAAACAAGACAGGGAGAATTCTGTGTGATGACAGGAACAGGCATGATAGTGATGTTGCAAAAGGCAAATAGGCCTGGGACTACCAGAAATTGAAGAGGCAAGGAAAGCCTCCCTCATAGTTTTCAGATGGAGCACAGCCCTACTAACATCTTGATTTTGAATTATAGGACTCCAGAACTATGAGACAAATTTCTGTTATAAACCACTTAGCTAATGGAACTTTTGTTAAATAGTCCTTGCTGTTGGACATTTAGTTCCAGTTTAGAACTTCATAGACACATCTTACTACATTCATACTCATTTTCACAAAATTCATTCCTAAGTATTAAAATTACTAGGTTATAGGATATAAAAGATCCTGCATTAAATATAGCCCTCTATATAAAAGCAATTAGTGCAAATTAATATAGCATGAACTAAATATTGCCCTCTATGTAAAAGCAATTAGTGTAAATTATCGCCAGTACCGTGCAAGACCATTCCTTATGCTCAGTAGGTTAAGATAATATGCTTTGTGTTTGTTTTTAATTAGCACTAAGGTTCAGAGTAGGTAATCATTATGGCCAGACAAAGATACACTAGAGCAAGTTGAGTAGGACACTGTAAGATTAGACTGCAAAGATTTGTGCCTATGCTATTCATTTCATTTGTGCTAGGTCTCCTGGGGCAGGAGACTCAAACCCCAGAGAAATGGACAGGTGGTACAGGTCTGTGGCCTTAGCACGGCTGGGACAGGAGTGGCACACAGGAGGCAAACTGTAAGGGAAGATCCACCTCTTGTCAGTGCTCTATTAGGTTCTAATACTGCTGCTGATCTGAAAGGAGGTGGAACCTCACTCCCTGCCCCTTCCCACTGCTACTCCCCATTTCAAAGGTGTGCTCCAACAACTTACTGCACAAAAGGGCATTCTTCTGCACCGCCCCACCCCAATCCTTGGGAGAACGCTCTTCAACTAGACCAGTGCCTGCTATCAGAAAGGTAGGGGACCACCATCCTAGACTGATCAACTCAGCAACAACATCTAACATCTGTGAACTCACTAGGCACAAGAACATATTGGACAAACCAATCACAGTGGAAATAAATATCAGCTTTATTAACACTCAAAGTGCCATTCATTTATATTCATTCCATAGTCCAAAAGATTACTTAAAAGTAAGCCTTTGCACCACAACCTTTCAAAAAATGTAAGAAAAAGAAATTTTCATTGTGCTAATTATTGCAGGCTTTCATGCATAATAAATCTAAACAAAGATGTGTGCCAACAATATACAAATTTCCATATAAACAAAATAATCACTAACAAAATATAAACATGGTTTTTTATATTAGATTTTTTAAAAAGCTATTTAACAGCAAGAAAAAAACAGGCACATAGAAATTATAAAACTCAAGATGTTTATACATTTTTACAAGCACAATTCTGAATGAACACAAAACTCAAAATGTGCATGAAATGTGGCACATACCACACTCTATCTGGCTTCTGATAGGTTCTAATCACACTGGCTCCTTTTAACATAAGCTAGTGACATTCACCTTCCACAGTGGACTTTATTCCTAACACGAGTAATTTTACGTGATACTACACATTAAAACAAGGTTTTCTTTAAATACAGTAACACTGTCAGATTGGAACTCTAATTTCCAATTCTTTTTCTGTCAGTTACTTAAAACACACAGTACAGTGTAACAAATACAACACTGTGGTTTGGACATTTCTGAACCAATTTATAGTCAATTACAAAAAGGAATCACATTAGGCCAATGTATTGTTTATACCCAGTCTTGACCTTGTTCAGTAAGGGAAAAACTAAAAGTTGAGATCTTTTGGCAAATGAAGGAAAAGGAAAAAAAAAAAAAAAAAAAAAAGCAGCAGGACAAGCCTACAGCAACTTGAGATATATAAAATCTTGACATTGCTTCAAAACAATTTAGTTTCTCACATCTCTGAGAATTCAAAGGCCGTGTTAGTGGACAGTGTGTTTTTGCTACTGCATAACACCTATTTTTCTCTTAATTTGCAACTCACAGAATTGTCAAAAGATAATTCCACAATTTTCCTTGCAAGATTTTAATTGAGCTCTAAATACAGCTTGTGTCCAATTCTGGAAATATAAGTACATCTTAAATGGTTAAAAACAAAATTAAAAAAATAGTTTTGATCAGCCAGCTGAAAATATATTCATATAGTAAATAATCTCTCAGAAAGCTTTTATATATATTTAATTTTTCTAACTAAATAGTACCCTTATAAAAAAATTCATAAAAATGTAGAAATGAAATGGAAGTAAGAATTTACTGGCATATATACATGTGCCAATAATCAGAAAAAGACACCTGCACATAAACATACATCCCCTGATACAGAGTTCACAGAGCATACTCTCAACTTAGTAATGGATTTTAGAATACATTATAAAATTAGAAAGTAATGTTGAACTCCTGAGGTCTTCAACAAAGATAGAACCATAGGTAAGTATACTTTGTAAAAGCAGAAGGTCCTCTTAAGTCAATCATAGCAGTACAGTAACTGATGGCCACATCTTGAAAGAAGAGAAACACAGACAGTAGTTCAATGCACGCATTCATAACGCTCATACACTCAACAATTATTGGTCAGAGTAGTAAATCAGTGTACAAATTAAACATTTTCAAAAATGTGCAAAAGTCAACCTTGTTAGGAATCAAACAAAAAACCTCTTTGTACATAATTATAAATTGCCCAGCATTCAACTGAGATTATAGACATTTAGTGAAATGAACAGATTAAATAGAGAATTTAATGGCTATATCTAAAAATGTACATTAAGTCAAAAGGTAAATTTACAAATTGCTAATCATGGTTTGCAACAATTAAAAGGTTTTTTCAAATTTATCCAAGATTATCTTATTTACAATGAATAAAAAGAACCATGTGAAATGTACGAGATGTCAGACAGTAAAAGTATTTTTGGTATTAATTTCTTTATATTTCAGAGTGCAGGGTAGCAAATTTTAAAACGAATAGCAATAGAAAAAATGTAAACCTTCACTTACTAATTAAGATTGTATTAAAACAATAGTTTGTGTTTAAAGAAGTATTCTTGTACTGAGACTGAAAATTGGAAAGGGTATATATTGCAAAAGTCTGGCCTACTTTCTATTGCCTAGCGGCTTTCTAGCTCAAATGTTTCCACTAATCCTCTCTTCATATTCTAGGTGAAAAAAAATTCTTTGGAAAATAAGAATATTTTAAATCTGTTCTGGAGTCAAGTATCAGAGTTTAAGAAGTAATGTTGTTACTCATCTTCCCCTTCCAAATAATGTTAACGCTAAAATCGTCACTAATACAGTTTTTTTTAATGTTCTAAAAATTTAAATAGATCAACTCAAAAGTGCTTTTCAGAATAGACACACAAATTTTTCTCAACTGGCATTAAGAGATTCAGAAATCCTTATTTGGGGACGAATTCTGCACATATACTAAGGAGCAAATGCTTCCTTTTATTCCAAAATGTCTATGGCACAAAGCAGATGTCAATCCATAACCTACTTTTCTTCACAGCTTTGCTGAAATGCCCCTCAAGTCAAACACCAGCTCATTAACTGTTAAGTCACTAGGAAGAAAATACGCCACCAATGTGAGGCATCAGACATGAACATTTATCTACATGCATCTATATAGTCAAGTGACGTTAATAAGATTGGCACGCAACAAGCTTAATTAAGTCTTCAGTATCTATGTAGTTCCTTAATAGCTGCAGTAAATTCTGCATGTCTAAACGCAAACACTGAGCACCTGTCCCTTTCCTGAAGGATGGACTGTAATCAAATTCTTCTACTAGTACTTCCTATCCCACTGTTATACTAGCTGACAAGTACTTGGGTAGATGTAGCAGTACTAGTCATTTTGGCTATGTATGTAGGGAATACAAAAGCTTTGGTTTAAAGAGATTCTGGTAATACAGACTGTTACAAACAAGAAGTCATCAAGCAGAGAGAGTAACAGCACTCACTGATTTTAATGCCTTTGCTGGTAACAAAAATACTATATAACTGTCGATTAAAATGCACAATTAAGAAAAACATGAAGGGTTAGATGAAAGACTGTATTCAGACAATTAATTTTCTTTACTTAGCTATGACTCTTCTCTTGCCTCCACAAAGGTCACAGTGACTGATGTCACTTTCACCAAGAAAAGCATCCCTAGGCTCTCCTGAGAGCCTACCATCTGCTCCTCTGAAAGGTGAGAATGGAGAGAAAGGGGTGGTCCTGATACTCCACACACCAATCATGGCATCCCATCCAGGCCACAGCAGAAGTCAAAGTAAGCTATAGACAACATGAAGTGATAACAATGGATTCACAGCACAACTTCCCCAGCCAATCAACAAGAAGTATAAAATAATTTCCTTTTGAATACTTGGTACGCTAAGAAATCTTTTTAGATAACGTCTGGCAGAATTTCTATTCCAAAAAATTCACGAAGAACTATGTGAGATCAATTACTTTCTACATAAGAATTATATCTATACACTCATGATTACACACACACACACACACACACACACACACACACACACACACACACAATTTATCTACTTTTAGCAACCAAGAGTTTGGCAATTTACAACAAATTCCTTTATTAGAAATTGTGTACACTAGCTACTTATGAGAAATGTACTGGCTTTTCTGCCAGAGGATGGTTACTCTAATCCAGCATCTAATCAGCATGCCATACTTTTTTGGTTGTGTTAAGAACAGACTGATCTAACTGAACATTTTTACCCACTTGCCCTCTTTGCCTTCCTCCTTCCCTTTCAACCCTTGCCCAACTCTAAACAGCAAACACAAATACACACATACACTTCAGAGAAAAGCATGGTGGAGTATTAGTCAAAATGTTAGTTAAGAATAAGGATAAAATTTACTGTCCCTGTGGTTCTTGCTCATTGCCCTACACCTCGTTGCCTTAACATTTTTAAACCATTTAACTACCTCTTTAGGACCAAAACTACTACTCTGGCTCTGTTAATGAAACCCGCAACTCAACCATAATATACAAAGAAGCCTGACAATGCCTATGTGAGTAAAAATCAAGTAATCATCAACCCAGAAAACAATTTATTACGTTTGTTTGGAATGAGAATTCCTCATTCTATGCTTATTTTAGAAACTCACCACTAATGAAAACTGCAGTATGTCTACATACTATTCACTAATGCTTGTCCTCTAATTAAAAAAAAAAAGAGGTAGAAAAGCAGGAGGTGGAACATTAAAAACATTTAAGGACCAGTGTAAAGCCAAGCAAAGCCTTGAAGCCCACTGAATTCAGAGAAAAAAATTCTTCATTTTGGTATATAAAATAAAACATAAGGCATAAAGAGAAAAAGGCACTACTAAAAATCAACAAATTGCTTTACATTCCTGTTTAACCAATCTTAAAATCAAATAAATATTTATTTAGTACAAATGCCAAACCTAAAACAGTATAGTCTTAAGAAACTGACCTAATCTTGGCATGAAGAACAATGTTGATAGAGTTCAATTTCCAACAAATAACCTGGGTATTTTCTGAATTTAAACAATTTTTTTTTCTTAAAAAAAAAAAAAGCCTGCTGGGATAGGGAAGAAGGGGACACAGTGTCATGAAATATATGCCCCCTACCCTAGGGCTGTGTGCTTTGAGGCAGTGTTTTGTAGTAAGACAGAGAGGCTGGTCTGATCTTGGGGAAGGAATCCCCTCCAGTCTGGGGATACTTAAATCCTTGTTATTTATGACATTTTGGTGTAAAACAGCTAATGACTGCCTGAACCTGTCTTTCCTTTGCTTCCAAAAATGAAAAGAGTAACATTTTACAACATCACTGCTGAACTTTTAGAGATTTGGGGTCTGTCATAAAACTCTGTGCCTATGCTTCTCCTAGACCCAAGACCTCCTCAAGGATGTTAATTTTGTACCTGATACAATAAGTCTCAATTATTGAAAATACAAATGAAAAAGACTCACCTAATTTTAAAGAAGATGGACCTGAATACATGATCGACAGGAAATGACTTTAGATCAGGCGATTGATTCCTAAGCCCCAAACAGAACTGCTGGCTCTGAACTCTGCATGGGCCACATAGCCTGCATGAGGCTTTGTCATACTGCATAAGTATTCAGACTTGATTTGATTAGTGATTTCACATATTTTGTAACTTCCAACTCAGAAGTACTAGAGATCAGATCTAACCTACAGAGCTATAGGAGCAGAATGTAACTCTAAAGAAATATATTCAACCTGTGTATGTAGTTCCTACTAGGATTAAGGTAAAGACTCAAATGGAAGCAAATTCAATTTACTGTGAAACCCGATTTGTCATTTCTCTCTTATAGTTCAGCATGTGCATCAATACTCAGACTCATACACATCATGTAAGGGTGACTGCCTTTAAAAAGTTTCTAAGGCAAGAGTCTTGGCAATTTTTTTAAGTTAAAAATGTTTTGTAAACAAGGCAAAGTTGAAAAATTTCAAGAATTCATTTGGAAATTTTCAAAAAATAATAAATTTTAAAGAATTGCTCATTAACATTTCCATCAGTTATGATTTTTTCAACCCTTTTATTCAATACACTTTGCAGTATAAAAGATCTACTTGGTCCAAGCCTAAGACATGCCGCTTTGAATCTCTCAAGGTCTAAGTAGAAAGGTATTTCCTGAAAGGCATGTAAGACTGCTAGTGAATCTCTTCCAGCACCAAAAAATCTGCCACTGTCAAAGCAGAATGCGTTTTAAAGGCACAAAGGCAGCAGTCTGGCCACTTTCCAACCTCAGCAAGGAAACATTACAGTAGAGCAGAATCAGTTGCACATTTACAAAACAAAGCATACTGAGAGGCATCTTTGAAAGTTCAGATTTCTCTTGTGATCCACATTATTATTAGAAAGAAAAGTGGGACATAATATTTCCCTTCTCCTGATAAAGGTGATTCATTTCAAAAATTTCTCTTTCTTAACTTACTTTTGGCCTTTCAGGCCCCAACCCCCACTTCAAGCTTTTCTATTCTACAGTATATATATTGATTTTTATTGTGGTTTTTGGTACCTTCACAACTTGCTGAAATAAATTCCCATCATACTCTATATAATAACTCTGTAAACTATTTTTAAGTCTTTACATAAAGAACACTACTTTCCCATAGCTAATAATATTGTTATTATAAAGTGAAGGTCCTCGGCAGCAGTGTTAATGAGCAGTAGTTACTTTTCAGGTACTTTTGTTTTCTATAGCATCTAGAAAAGAAAAGGGAGACTGAAGAAAGCAAACAATATTGCTCTGAGCTCCACACATCTCTCCATATTTCTCCCTAGACAGCATATGCCATGTGTCCAACACTAGCTGATTACCCTGACAGACCAAAAATGAACAGAAGGAAATCACAACCATATGAGACAAATAAAGGAAAAGCCCACTTGCCCCAATACTGTGATTCTGCTCAAGTAGAAAATATGACCTCACTCCTAACAAATTATAACAGATCCACACTTTCGGGGATTATATTTTTAGTACAATATCAGTCCGTTAAATCAAAGCAGGAGGCCCCTAATTCTTGTTCTTTTCAAGCTGCTTCTTTTGCTGTCAGAGTATGGGAGAAGCACTACTAACTCTGTGCTTTGACCTCTGAGACTAGCTAGTGGAGTTTCAAACATTCTTACAGTGGACTGCCAGGTAGATCTTCCTAGGATAAAGTATTTTTTAAGAGTCCCTACAGGAGCATACCTTGCACAGTAATACAGCTATGAATCCCATGAAAGGCATCACACATAGGGCCTTCCAGCAGATAATTATTTTCTAGATCTTTAAAAACAAAATACTTAGCACTTACTTTAATATTCTGAAAAAGTTGCAAGTGGCCAAATGACTACTTAGCTTCATGGTATTACAACAGTAGTAGCATACTTCCGTTAGAGCTGGTGGGATCTTTCCTACCTATCACTTCCATGCCATGTCTTAACTTGTAGTGCACACCTTGTATTAGAGATACCTGAAAAAGTTTATCCTTTCTGTTGTTGGAAACACAGTTTTGATATGCTTTCCTTGGCCCATAATTCTGAATTGACTTTTAAGGGAAGAATATACATATTGACAGTGAGATCCCAAGATTGAGTATTCAAATTCATTTTGTTTCTGAAATGGAAGAACTGCTTTTGGGTTCAGCATACAGCTAGTAAGGATGTAACTGCTATTTGCTATTTCTTGAAATCTTCCAACTTTGACTTAAAGCAGTAGTATCTACTCTTACAAAACCTCATTTTGTGATAAATCTTTTCTTTTTGAAACTTGATTTTCTGCATTTTCTGCTTTATAGATGGCTGTTTCCATTTATAATTGAGACTGGCTTCCTATCAGGGCCTCCGACGTCAGCAGTTTTGATATCTATAACAGCATGAGCTGTGTGGGCAGGAGTGCTGGTACTGTCCTCGTACACTGCTGGCTACTGAGCAGCATCCTTGACCTCTCCAGGCACTAACAATGCTGAGTGAAGTGAACTATCCTTATGCTACTCTTGTCAATCTCACCGTTTTACAAAATGATGGTTTTTTCCAAAAATGCTTTACTATTCTGTGAATCCAGGAAAAAGAGCTCCCTTGCATGACATTAGCTTTAGCACATGGATCTTCCAGACTGAGCTCTAATGCCTAAAGACTGGTAACTATGGGAAATCAGGAGCTAGAAATAGGAAGATAAGTACACATGATTTTTATTATTTCTAAATTTCCATAATTCTGGGACATTCCCCCTCAAGTAAGAACACAGTTTAAAATATACTAAACAAATAACAGTTGGCTTTTTCTTTTCATTATTTGTTTACTAGCAAAGGTGGTCTCTTCTACTCAGACATTTAATGAGCGTAAGCTTCTTTTTTAGTTGGCTTTACTCGCTGACTTCCTAGCTCTGCTTTACAATATTTTTTAAGCAGAAAGTCATCCCTCAAGGTTTACAGATTCCAGTACATGGATCTATTAGAGTGTATTTGCTTAGTATACTAGCTAAGATTTACAAACATACCTCTTAGAGATTCATACCGTTCTATCAAGATTCCTACTGAGCAAAAAGCTTGGTAAACAGAGGTTAGGATCTAAAGAATACAGAATAAGGAGGAACCTATATTCTTTGAGTACCTACCCTAAACTTAAGTTTAGGGCTCAACCTCACAAATGAGGATCTATTTTAAATACTATCACTAAAAACTACAAATTATACATCATTTTTTTTTCTCCTTGTCTTCCCATTACCACCAATATGAAAGTGATACTGGGGAAGACTGTACAATCTTCAGGTATCCAAAGGATTCGTTTGTATTAAAAAGAGTGACTATGTACTAAAGTGCTTTATCTCTCTGAACCACATCAGTACATTATACAAATTTTAAAAAAAAGAAGAAGAAGTTTCAAGTTCTTGTGAGGGAAAAAAAGATTAAATATAAAAAATTTAGGTTACTATTATTATTAAACAAATTTAACCAATAATCAAGAGAACTAGTTTCCCTCTTGTCTTTTTTCTCTTCCATCTCTCTTTTATATAAAAAAGAAAAAAGTGCAGTCAGAGAGAAGGTGAACCAATTGGAGCTGGTGGAGGCACAGGAAAGGTGACCAACTGCTAGTGATAATGCACAAACATGTGCCTTAAGAGTTCATCAGCTGACGGTCTCAATTTGGCCTCTACAAAAATCCGTTTGAGGAAGTCTCGAGTATAGTCTGAAACATGAGGTGGCAGCTTTGGGTTTGTTGGCTGAGTGGCAATCTTAAAAATGGCAGCCATTGCTTCAAATTCGGCCCACGGTGGCTTTTCAGTTAACATTTCTACCACAGTACATGCTACACTCCTAAAAAGAAGAAAGAAAGAAAAATATATTACACAAGCAATAAATGTCAGGAAAGAAAATTGGTTAGAAAAATGAGAAATAGGAGTAAAGTCTGTATATATTTAAATAAAACTTGATTTCAAGTTTCAAGTCAAGGTTGTAATTAGGGCAGTGATACATCTTAGTGGTAGAACACTTGGCCTTGCATGCATGAAGCCTTGAGTCTTACCCCCAGTACTGGGGGGCAACAGGAGGAGCAACACACTGTATTTATATAGAACTAATTTAGAGATAAAAATCAATAAAAATATACAATTAACCTATATACTAGGCAAAGAACTTTATTATTTTTGTTCTATATAATTTTCCAATCTGATCTTAAAAAATAATTTGTCTTCTTCTTACATCGAACAAAAACATTAGAAACTGTTTGCCTCGAGTACCTAAAATGACTGTCACTTAAATTTTTTTTTCTGTCTAGGAAGTAGGAAATGACTATTATATATTTGCACTTAAAATTATTAAACAATTAAAGATCAACTGAATTCAAAAAAATACTGCCAACAAAGATTAATTTTTAAAATTCTTCAAGGAAATAAGCTAGCCATCTCATGTTAATATTTGCTTAAGAAAAAAAAATCCTTCCCAAAAAATGATAGTGGTGCTGGAGGAATGGCACAGTAGTTAAAAGTACCTGCATGGCAGATGTAAGGCCCTGAGTTCAATTCCCCAGTACCATATAAAGTTGGGTGTAGCACTAACTAGGGTGGCTGAGGTAGGTCTGCCATGCGTCTAAGGCTAGCCTGGACTACAAAGTGTGCTCAAGACCATCCTGGGCAATAGGGCAAGACTCTGTCTCAAAATAAAATAAAATAAAGTTAAATTAAATTAAAAATGATGGACATGCTGGCACATGCCTGTAATCCCAGTACTAAAGAGGCTGAGTTTGGAACCAGCATGGACTACATAGTAAGTTAAGGACCAGCCTGAACTACAAAGTAGAATCCTGTCTCAGAAGAAGAAAAGAAAAGGGGCTCAAGGGCTCTAAGCAGTTAATTATAAGCTGAAATAAAGTATAAGTAAAGTGGTATCAATTCTTAAAATTCATATATCCTATTTCAAAAGTTCAAAAGAAAATTTAAATCTGGTTCAGTAATTCTAACCCTGAGTGGAAATACAGGTGGCCAGTTAGTCTCCAAACCTACCAGATATCTGCTTTTCTGCCATAGCCTTCTCCACTGATGACCTCAGGGCTCATCCAGTACGGTGTGCCTGTGACAGACTTCATTCCTGTTCCCGAGAGGCAGATGGTCTGTAGCCGTTTGCTTGCCCCAAAATCTCCTAGTTTAACATTGCCTGTTGAATCTCGTAGGATATTTGCACCTAAAAATAAGAAACAGCCTCATTTCATTAATTCTACTAGCATTCTGGAATACAGTACAAAAGAATAATAGTGCAGAACTACTTGGCGTACTCTTCTATCTGACCCTAAACCAGGCTGCTTTCAATCTTTCCAAGCAGAATTTGGTATAGGCCAGTCACGTAGTCTGTGCTCAAAAGGATGTGCTGTGTGACTCCTGAGTTTTCTTTCAGTCTGCGTGCTTCAGGACCTATGAAGGCTCTCCTACTGGAAAGTATGGGGTTGGGTGGAGGGTGGGGGGGGAGGAGAATGGCAGCCTAAGAGAGAGGTTCAGGAAGGCCACAGAAAGCAGCAGCAGGCCAGGGCCCGTTACAAAGCAAGAAGCATGAGGATGAAGATTAGTCCCTCAGCTTCTCCTTGGGAGCCTCCTGAGGGACCATCATCATCAAGAACTTCTAGCACTTTCTCCTCTCATTAAACATTAATTACTCTGTATTTTAAAGTTTTTCTTAATACTGACTTTAGCCTTAATTTTGCTTCTCAGTTTCTATCTGTATTTTAAACGTTTTTTAAGTGAGCTGTGAGCTTTCTAAGGGTTTTAAATTTTCCTCTGCTTTTACAAGCTTTTTAGACAGTTTTAAAGAATTATTACAAAGACAGCACAGAGGTCCCATATGACCACAGTTTCCCCTATGATGAGTATCTTACATAAGTCTAGTACATTTGTCATAATTACTGAAACAACTACTTTGCTCAGATTTGCTCAGTCTCTCCCTACTGTCCTTTATCTGACCCAAGACTCTGCCCGGCGCCCCATGCCATCTAGTCTTTATGCCCCACTGGGTACGGCCATCTTTCAGGCTTCTGTTCTTTTTGACAATTCTGAGAAGCACTGATCACAGATTTTTGTAGAATGTCCTCTCATTTTCCACTCAGAATCTGCCTCATGATTTTTAATGATTACACTGGAATTGTAAATTTTGGGGAAGATGACCAGAGGCAAGGTACCACTGTCACCATGTGCTACTACGGACACAGGCTGTCAACATGACTGCTGATTCATCATCCGGCTCCAGCAGGCAGGATCCGTCAGGTTCTACACCGTGAAGTCACTCCCTAGTCTCTTCCATACTATGCTCTTTAGAGGAAATTTGCTATGCACAGCCACAATAAAAGGTCTAGGCAATTGTGCTCTGAAGTGAGCACAACTACTTGAACTATCCTACAGGACAGAACTGGCCCCTCTACCCTAATTTAGTCATTTAATGATTCCAAAGAACACGTGTGTAGTGTGTAGGCAATCCTGCAAGCTGCAGTGCAGCACACGCAATTGTGCTGCTCTCCTTGCACCTTCTTGACCAAGGGGAGCTCCTTCTATAGAGCAATCATTCCCTTTGCTCCATCATTTTCATTAGGTTATTTTTGTTTTCTTGGTAGTTTTGAGCACATTTTTACTTTCTGGCAGAAGACTGCCCAGGCGCACATCTCCTTTCCCAAGTTCCAGAATCAGCCATTTCTCCAAGGTTCCTTTTAGTACAGAATGGTATCAAAAACCAAGATTTGCATTCTAGGCTCTCTTGCTTCTGTGTTTTATTGTTAGGATATTTCTGGGTGTGGGGGAGGTTAGGTCCTTGCGAAACTGCCCAGGCTGGGTTTGAATTTGTGGTTCTCCTGCCTCAGCCTCCCAGTGTGCTGAGATTACAGGCACCACCCTGCCTAGGCCAATTATTTTTTTATTCTCTATTTTTCTCTTAAATTCAATCCCTGTCCCCTATGCAGCAGTGGGCATTAAACACAAGGCCACTGTACTGAAATACACCCCAGCACTTTTTCATTTCAAGACAAGGTCTCACTAAGTTACCCAGGCAGGGCTCAAACTTGCATTCTTCCTGTCTCAGCCTCCCAGAGTACTGGGATTATAGGCATATACCATCATACCCAGCTAAACTCAATCCATTTTTTTCTGAGATTATAAATGGCTTTTCTGCCTCTTACAAATTATTTCTCATTTTTAGCTTTTTCTATAAACTGTTACTAAACAAAACATTTATTTTATTACCTAATTTTAAATTTTAAATATTTATTTTAAGTCTTCTATAACCTTAATTATATTTTACATTCTTAAGTTTTCTTTCTTTAACTATGCAGGGGGTGGTGAATGAGAAAAGTATGTATTATGGACTGGAAATACAGACTCTCTATCCCCTGCTTCTGGTCTTCCAAAATTCCTCAACCTAGCCAGAGATGTGTCTTTAGAGTCCCTCTCCAGGGAATATGTAGGGTCCATATTCTGCACATCTTAAGCCTAAATGTGATACACTGCCAGTAACCTAAAACAGCAGTTTATTTCACATTTACCATTCAATACTTAAACAAGAGTCCATTAAAAAAAAAAAAAAAAGCCACAATCTTGGCTCAAGAGATCCTCTTACACTAGTTTATGAAGAGCTAGAACTCTTCCTATTATGGTTTTCTCGCTTCTTTTTGGGGTGTAGGAGGTAAGCTAAAAGTTACTAAAAAGACTTCTCAAATATATAAAAGTAGACAGAATCACATACCCATAATCCAACCCCAACAACCATCTAGACAATCCTGCCCAACCATACTGCCACCCACTCTCCCATCTCCTAGGATGTGAAGCAAATTCAAGAGAACACGACCAACTGAGAGTTCAGTAAATAGCTTTAAAAGATAGCACTTTCAGCACACCTAAAAGGATGACCAATATTTCTTAGAAATATTAAGAAATATATTTCTTAGTATTATCAAATATATAACAGCTAGTCAAATTTTACACTAAAGAAAGAAAAACAGAATCTAAATTAGGGTCATACACTGAAGCTCATTGATACTATCTTTAAGTCTTTCTTAATCTAAAGTTGAATCTTCAATGTCCTTTCATCCCTCTGGAAGTTACGAAGACACTGCTGCTTGCACACCTCTCTACAGCTCTAGATCTTGCTGGCTGTACTTCAAGGAGTTACTTCCGCATGCGCATGTCTATGTACACTCCATAACTGTATCTGAAGGGTTAACCAGACTCAGGTTCACTTTTTTTCTTTTCTGGGAAGGAGGACACAAAATTTAGATGATGCCATGCTCTAGAGAGTTTTCATGTCAGAGGTACATTTTTGTTTTGTGTATTTAGTATCTGTCTTCTTCACTACTTGTTGCAAAATGTACTATCCTGTCCTATTGTTCCTCTTCATGAGTCAAAATACTTCTATGAAGGTAAGTATCATGTCCCCTGCTAGCTGATATTAGGTGACATGGTTCATTTAAAAAAAAAAATAACAGAGGACCCAGCTTTGAAAATAACATTAGCTCTCTAGCAACAACAATCAGTTCATTTTCAACCTAAGTTTCACTATGAAATCATGAATATAAGGTTACAATCTACCAACAATCTTTCCTTTTCCCTTACCATTTAAAAGTTGTTCATTAATACTAAGGAATTCAGGAAAAAGTGAAAAGCATATAGTAGGAAACAGCTATCACTTGCCTCTTGGTGATCATCACTGCTAACTGTAGTTTTCTTTCTAAGTCATACTTAAATTTTACAACTTGAGATCATGTTGCACACACACTTTTATATTTTCCTTTTCTTCTTCATCAATATATTTGCCCTATAATGCTTTAAAATCAGCTTGACTCCATCCTCCTTGATTGGTCAGGGTGATTTAGGCAAGTAAAGAGGGTTCATATAAGGGGCTCCTCAGACCTGCCTTGTTAGGAGGGCCAATGAGAAGCTGGCTTGAATAGTAATTATTCCCCAGCGAATACCTTCTCTGTAAGGTTCTTCAGGCCATCAATCACAATTTGTACTTAACAATCAAGGTCTAACTAAGATGGGTAGACAACACTCCATATTCTCCTTTCTAACAAGGGAGGGTGCACCATGTGGGGCGCTGAGGAATGGAGCAATGGGCCTTGGATACGCAAGGCAAGTTTCCTCTCACAAGCTATACCGCACCCCCCTTACTCTTGCAGATTTATTTCAAGCCCCTTTCTAGTGCTTGTGACCTAGCCCAGGCATTCTTTAGATTATATTCTATCAAACTAAGTGCTTAGGAATGTTCTCCTTGACCTGAATATGTTTATAGTCAGGACATGCCACACCACTGGGAGAAGGAAAAAGCCTAGGAACTTACAGAGTGCTCAGCAAGACCAATGAATAAATTATGTATTCATTCACACATTAATATTAATCAATTAATATTAATATTAATATGTATTAATATTAATCAATTTGTATTGACTGACAGTGATTTCTGAATTTTGGGTCACAACCAGTTTTTACCCAACTGAACCTCCAGATATGACACACTGTACAGTTCTAAGCACTCTCAAGTTTTATACATCCTTACCACTCATTTCATGAATTCTTTATCTGTTGATCCTTAAAAACAGCTGAGTTTTTTTCAGTTTTAAAAGTGAGTTTAACTGAGTTGGGGTCATTAAAATTCAGTTTCAGGCTCTCTTCTTCTCCTAGGTAAAAGCATCTATTTCCACTACTTCAAATACGTCTCTGACATTATGCGTGTCATTGTAGCTAAATTCTGAGGTACCAGGAAGGGTCCTAAGTAAATTACATGTATTAGCTCATTTAATTCTTTCTAGACTCTTCATGTAAGAATGAGAAACTGAAGCATACAGAGATTAGGTAACTTATCCAAGGTCACAAAGTCAGTGACTGATAAAAGCCTGAATTTAAATCAGGCTGCCTAGTAGCTGAACCCAACTCCTAGCCTCTCCTTTGTAATGCCGATGCAACATACATGAAAATGTCATCTCAATGATGGAGTCTTCATTTTGAACTTCACTGATTCTGTAAATCTCCAAAGAAAAGCTATTCATCTGTGGAAACCTGAACATCAAACTACTCTGGTGGGACAGTAACAGACTTCATCAGGATGTAGAACTGTTTCTCTGTGGTATGTTAGAGTAGATATAGTAAATGTCTTAATCATATCACTTATTTTATTCACAAAGAACAGTGTAAGAAGCATCTCATTACTTACCTTTGATATCTCTATGCACAATCATATTACTGTGTAAATAATGGACACCCTCCAGAATCTGACGGGTGTATTTCCTAGTCACATTCTCAGTAAGAGCTCCATATGCTTTTAATTGGTCCTTAATTGAACCCTAGGATAAATGAGAACAGCAGCAAAAATTAGAGTCATAGCTCAGATTATACTATGGTTTGAAATGAAAAATCTTTATTTTTAAGAGAGTCATAGCTCAGATTTCTGATCAAGATGGCAGCCAAGTAACAGAGCTAGGCAATGTCTTCTTGTGGACTCACATAAAAAGTTGAGATAATTAAAAATGGCTTGTTCAACTTGGCTAGAAGACAAAGAAGCACCCCAACAACTCAAAGGAGGCCACAAGAAGAGCAGAAATCCTGAAGACCCATCAAAAGTGGAGGAAAACACTAGCCCAGGAAGCAGCCCCAGGCAAACTGAGAGTGGTCCTGAGCTGCCGGCATCCACAGACAAGAGGAAAGCCGGAAGCCTGGAACCTTTGGCTGACATAAGACCAGATCTGGGAGAGGTGGGAACTGACAGCAGCGGGTAGCCCCAGCCTCCAGAAATAAGGCAGTAGGAGTACAAATGCAATGTGAGCTTCCCCTAGAAAAGGCCTCCTGGAACCCAGACCAGAAGCAGAGCTCAGCAGCCATAATAGGCAGTGATGTAAGCAGGAATCATTAAAAAAACAGACAGAGAGAGAAAGAGAGAGAGCCCAAAACTGAGCTGAATAGAGTAAAACCAGGCTCAGAAGAGCACATTAGGGTTTTTGGAGTCACTCTTAAGCAGTGCCTAGGAACAAACTGGCACAAGAGACAGTTGTACAGAGGACAGAAAGGCCACCAAAGTTCAGGGATGCCAGCAGGAGAGCCAAGGGTGGAGAGCCCACCCTTGGGGGAGGAAAGCCAGAATAGGAAGGAGAGTTTTTCTGAGGGGACTGGGTGTGATCATGACACCTCAGAAACCACTGGACTGTCAGGTCCTCCCTTACTGCCTACACCCAGCACAGAACTCAGAGGAATTCTGGCTCCCCCACACACCATCATACCCACTTGAAGAAACTTCTCAGCTAGGCCTTTAAAATGAAGTCATTCAAAAACAGAAACATGGGAAGAAGATAAGGCAACAGGACAAACAAAAACATGTTTAAGACCCAAGAAACTGTTGTCACGGGTCCTGAAGTAGTGGAACTCATAGGGAAGGGAGTATCAGAACACAAATAAAAGAGTCAAACAAGATATTCTCAAAGAAATGCAAGCAACGATCAGTTGGCTCAAAGAGGAACTTACTGAAGAAATAGTGCTCCTAATGGAGACAGTTTAATGAACATATAGAAGCCACAAATAAAAAGTTGGCTGAGGTAAATAAGAAAATGCAAGATATGAAGGAACATTTTAATAGAGAAGTAGAAATTTTGAGAAGAAATCTAGCTGAAATTTGGCATATGAAAAATACACCTGAAAGCAGGGGAAGTCAGCTTGAACACTGTGAGAATAGAATTTCAGGCCACAAAGAAAAGGCTGAGGAAACAAATGTTATAATCAGGCATGACTCCAAAATTAGAAATGAACAAAGTAGCTGGAGACAACAGCCGATAGATGACTCAAAGAGAACCAATCTCAGAATTACAGGTGTGGGAGGAAGAGCAGAAGACCGCATCAAAGGTATAAAGAATTTATTCACTGAAATCGTAAGAGAAGATTTCCCAAATCTAGAGAAAGAAAATACTTTTCAGGTACAAGAAGCTTATAGAACACAAATTTCAGTGAATTAAGTGCCTGTGTAATTTTTCTCAACCAGCAAAGAGACTCTCCATGGCATATCATAATCAAAACCCCAGAAATACAACACAAAGAGAGAATATTAAAAGCAGCAGAAGAAAAACAGACATTATTCTATCAAAGCAAATCCATTTGAATTACTTCAGATTTCTCAACACAAACCTTAAAGGCCAGGAGAGCCTGAAGCAAAATCTTAAAAGACACTAAGTGTCAACCCAGGTTGTATCCAGTAAAATTATCCCTGAAAATTGAAGGGGAAGTAAAACTTTCTCATGACCAAGAATCCCTAAAGAAATCTGTGACTACTACCCCAGAAAATACTTCAAGGAATCCTAGAGAGAAAGAGAGAGAAAGAGAGAGAAAGACACAAGCAGCACCAAAGAACATGCAGGAAAGGAAATATTTAAAGAGAAAGTGTAACAAAAAAATTGACATCTATCATTTGATTGTCACTTCACTAAAACAGCACTAGCTTTCTCAGGAAATCTGTGAAGCTTCCCCAATAATCATTATTTTTATTAGCATACTAGTTTGCAAAACATAATAATTATATTAACATGGAGAAGTAGAAAAACTTAATCTGTGAAACTTCTTTCATGTATATAATGTATATAAATATTTAGGAGGTGGGGTGGCAGAGGCCATGGTTTTGGTTTGGGATATTAGTAATTTTAAAAACAGTAAAAGTTGGTAAACAAGTGGTTCTTTCTCCCCCCACTATTTTTATTAATATACAAATGTAATACATAGTATTTACAATGAATCTGGGTGTTTTGTACATCTATGTATCACATCGACTTCACAATCCCTTCCCATCTTCTACCCTCCCACCCACTCCCTTTCCCTTTCCCTGGCTTCAGCTATCACTTCATATGGTTCCAAAGAATGTCTGTGTTCTGGGTTTTCCAAGTCCAAGAAACCATACGGTGTTTAACATATTAATCTACCATGCCTAAGTCATTTCACGTAAGTCACCACTCTACCCCAGCTGCCTATTCCTCTAATGGGTTCGCAGTAGTCAAATCTTGATATCTCCTCTCTGAATCCAACCAACCCCTTCATTGGGATATTCACCAAAAGTTTTTTTTTTCCATATGTTCCATCTTTGTTGTTATTGTTAAACCTGGCCTTACCCACCAGTTCACACTAGAAAATAATTATAAACATGTAGTTCAAAAGGATAGTTAATTTGGGAAAGAAGAAAAAATAATAAATAAATAAAATTCAATTGCCTTAGCTGAATACTGGAAGGTGCATATCTATACATTCACAGGGTTATCTTTACATCAATC